>VUQS01042371.1:4845-17086 GCA_015108495.1 Heterochromis multidens
GGCTGAGTGCCAGAAAGAGACAGATACACGTAAGAGCTCTCACACACACACACAAAGCAAGAAAAATGCAAAAAAAACAAAAAAATACAAACACAAACACACACACAGAGCAGATCTAAAACAGAAAGTTTATCTCTTTTGTCAGTGTAATTATAATTTGAAAGAAAGAAGAGTAGAAAGGAAATAAGCATATTTGTTTCATGGCTGCATAAAACCTCTGTCATTCATCTTTTAAAATATCTTCTTGAATTAGAAGTTTAAATAATCCTGAACAAGTTTCAGCAACTTGCACAGCCCTCGGACCATGAAAGCTGATCCAAATCCTCTGCGCAACTGCAATCGAGCAGTGCCACCCGACTGACATCAGTGGTGCTCCCTTTAAACACACGTGTTTTTTTTTTTCCCGGGCCAGGAGTGTTATATTACAAAAGCTTGCAACAGCCTGCAAGGCTTAGACATAAATCTCACACGACCGTGAGGATGCATACATTTATTCGGCCCTGTAATTGTGAGCTGAAGAGAGTGGTGTGGCATTCATAAGACAATGTGCGGAATAGCATAATTTGTTTGTTAATGTATGTGATGATTGCATGGAAAGAAAGGGGAATGCAGGTCAAAGTAAAAGAATGAAAAGAAAGAAAATGATGCTGCTGACTCAACCGAGCAGCCGCGTGAGTAAAATAACCTGAATCACATTTCTGAGGGGTTTTTACAAAGGTGTGCAGCAACTCCAAGGAAATGAAGCTGAGGGGAGTGACAGCAATCACTGAAACAATTGTGCAATGTGCTCAGCGAATAAGACAGAAACACAGGCCAACAGGAAGATGCACAAAAAGACTCAATAAGAGGAGCGCAGACTGAGTGACTGGAAACATAAACATGGTGGATTTGCAGCGGTACGGTATTTTCTGATGACAGTCAGGTTGGTTTCAGAATGTGTAACCATTTCACAGCATCTCTGCACAACCCACTGATACCCTAATATACCTAATATATGCCTTTGAAAATAATGGGTGATTTAATATGTAAATCAGGAATAAAATTACTATAAATGTAATTAAAAACAAAAATTATGAAGGCTTCAACTTTTAAAATGATAAACCAAACTATATAATGGAAGCCCAATTTAATCTGCAGTAAAAAGGACTATACACAGAAAGTGTATCTCAAATATCAAATTATAAAAATATTCAACCCGTTCTTATTGCCAGGGAGTCAAGTACTGCTGTTTTGTCAAAGTATATATGGTGCTGTGCTTGTAAATTTTAATTTTGTTTCCCTCACTTCTTGGTTATATCTTTGAACCAAAATTACTTGCTTAGGTTTAGAAAAAGATCACAGTTTGGGATAAAGTACACCAATTTGCAGTAGTAACCCTGTGAATTGAAGTAAGGTTACCCAGCATATTAAAATGTGATGCCAAGCAGGGTCCTGCCCTGGCTGAAACATTATAGTTACCATCTTCAAAAGATATTTTGTTATGATGACCTGCATTTTTTCTTCATTTAAGCCTGCTGTATCACTGATATGCATTTGATATTTGTAACAAAACAAACAGCTGAAAAATCAGTGGAATATTCAGCAGGTTGTTATTATTTTGTTGTTGATGGACCTCACATACTGAAAAATATACAGTACATTAAAACCACTTGTCTATTATTGTCCGTTTTGTGTTGGCAAACAGCAACCACCACACCTCCAGGGCTGATAAATGAAGCCAATGCAAAAGTGCCAAAAACTGCAGCTCCTCTAATGGGGACTAAAGGGGATTTTTTTGTTTTGTTTTTTAAGAAAAAAGTAAAAGGAGGGCCTCTCCGCGTATCGTCACTATACCATGGTGGAGGGGTTTGTGTGTCCCAGGCATCCCAAGGGCTATGTTGTCAGCGGGCTTTTGCCCCCTGGTAGGGTCTCCCAAGGCAAATTGGTCCTGGGTGAGGGGCCACACAAAGAGTGATTCAGACAACCTTTATGAGAGAAAGACCAAGGGAATAGTTTACCGTGCCCCAGAAAGGGTTACCGGTGCCCAACCCTGGAGCCAGGCCTTGGTAGGATGATCGAGGGAGAAGGGACCAATCCCTGGGTATCAAGGCTGACGATTGTGACATGGAATGTCACCTCTCTGATCGAGAAGGATCCTGAGCTAGTGTGTGAGGTTGAGCGATACCGGCTAGATATAGTCGGACTCACCTTAACGCATGGCTTGGACTCTGGAACCAGTCTCCAGGAGAAAGGCTGGACTCTGTTCCAGTCTGGAGTTGCCCTCGGTGAGAGAGCCAAGGAATGGGTACTGACTGTTGTTTGCACTTATGCGCTGAATGATAGTTCAGAGTACTCAGCCTTCTTGAAGTCACTGGGTGGGGTGCTCGAGGATGCTCCATCTGGTGACACTGTCGTCCTACTGGGAGACTTCCACACTCACGTGGGCAACGACAGTGGGAGGCTGGGGACACTGAGTCCGAATAGACCATGTTCCGCATCTCCACTGTTGAGGCCACCGCACGAAGCTGAGACTGCAATGTGGTTGGTACCTGTTGTGGTGGTAATCCCCGGATGGTCCAGATGCTGGACACCAGAGGTGAAGGAAGTCATCAAGCTGAGGAAGGAATCCTATCAGCTTGGTTAGACTGTCGAACTTTGGAGGCAGCTGTCGAACTTTGGAGGCAGCTGATGGGTATCGGCAAGCCAAGCGGAACGCGGCTTGGGCGGTGGCTGAAGCAAAAACTCAGGGGTGGGAGGAGTTCAGTGAGGCCATGGAAAAAGACTTTTGGACTGCATCAAAGTGATTCTGGCAAACCATCAGGCAACTCAGGAGTTGAAAGTGGTGCTGTACTGACACGGTGTATAGTGCGGGTGGGGCGCTGCTGACTTCAACTGACGATATATTATAGGATAGGATAGGATGATTCGCCCATCACTAGGGACGAGGTGACTGAGGTAGTTAAACAACTCCTTGGTGGCAGGTTCTTCATGTTGTAAGGCTGTCTTGGTAGACACATGTCTGCAACGTCGCATGGAGATCTAGGACAGTGCCTCTGGATTGGCAGACTGGGGTGGTGGTTCCCATTTTTAAGAAGCAGGACTGGAGGGTGTGCTCCAACTATAGGGGGATCACAGTCCTCAGCCTCCCTGGGAAGGTCTATCAGAGGGTACTGGAAAGGAGAGTTCGTCCATTAGTCGAACCTCAGATACAGGAGGAACGATGCGGTTTTCGTCCTGGTCGCGGAACGCTGGACCAGCTCTTTATCCCCTCAAGGATATCCAAGTGTGTGTGGGAGTTTGCTAATCCGGTCTACATGTGTTTTGTGGACCTGGAGAAGGCATGAAACCGTGTCCCTTGGGGTATTCTGTGGGGGGTCCTGCGGGAGCATGGGGTGTCTGGCCTGTTGTTATGAGCCATTCAGTCCCTGTACAATGGCAGTGAGAGCTTGGTCCGCATTGCTGGCAATAAGTTGGATTCATTACCAGTGGGTGCTGGACTCCTCCAGGGCTGCCCTTTGTCACTGATTCTGTTCATAATTTTTATGGACAGAAATTCTAGGTGTAGCCAAGTGGTGAAAGTCTTCTGCCTAATCTCTGCTTTTTGCGGATGATGTGGTCCTGGTGGCTTCATCAGGTGATGGCCTCCAGCTCGCACTGGAGCAGTTCACAGCCAAGTGTGAAACAGCCTCTTCCTTAGAGATAGGGTGAGGGGCTCAGAGTAGCCTCCACATCGAAAGGAGCCAGTTGAGGTGGTTCGAGCATCTGACGAGGATGCCTCCTAGGCGCCTTCTGGGGGAAGTGTTCTGGGCATGTCCCACCGGGAGGAGGCCCCGGGGCAGACCCAGGACATTCTGGAGAGATTATATCTCTCAGCTGGCCTGGGAACGCCTTGGTATTCCCCCAGATAAGCTGGAGGAGGTGGCTGGGGTGAGGGAGGTCTGGGCTTCTCTGCTTAGGCTGCTGCCCCCGTGACCCGGCCCCGGATAAGTGGAAGAAAACGGATGGATGGATGGAAGATGGCAACAGCCAAAAAGCTAAACTGAAAGCTTCAAAATATGGAGTTCAGAAACCAGTGGGTGATATCACGGTGGCTTTGCCTATCTCTTATATACAGTTTATGTATGCCATGAACACAGGGACCAAACAAGGACCTTTGGGACTATCCCACGTGCCGGTGGGGTGTTAGCAATAAATCCTATGGGTCCTGCGAGTTGTAGGGAGGGGCTTGCAGCAGCTTGTAGCAGAATCCCATGAACTGAACTGGGATCTGGGGAGCCAGGTCAACACCACAGGCTTTCTTTGTTGTGTTTCTAGAACTGTTCCTGTGCAGTTTCTATGGTGTGGTGGGTCTTGAAATGAGAAGCAGCGGCCATCAGCGAGTGCCATTGCTTGGGGGTTGTGTTTGGTGATACATCCTAAAGCAACATCCACACAAATTCCAGGACCCAAGATTTCCCAGGAGAATATTGCAGTATTTTAATGTTCTAGTTGATCAGTGTATAACAATATTTTGTATTGATGTATTGCTGTAATAAATTAAGCTAATGAGGTATGTACATTATAGATTTGTGAATATGCTACATATGAACTTGTAGTAAGGTCAGTTCTCACCTGGATTCTTTTGTTTCTGCTGTTTATTGTTGCTGCAATGACCCAGTTTACCTGATTACGATTAAAGTTTCACCCTGTATTTACCCTACGTATACATTGTGTACAAACACCTGCATCCTGTATATGCATATTTACATTGTGTAGGGAATCTAAATGGACACGAGGACACTTATAAGAGTGAAGAAAAAAAACAAACACATTGCTAAACTGGAATGAACAACAGTTAGCGAGTTAGCAGAACGATGCCTGAGGCTGTGCTGTTGAAGCCTTGCAGCAAATTCATATTCAGAACAAAAAAATACAACTAATCTGCACAGCCACAGAAACATGAAGCAATTTTTTTCTTCTTTTCTAATTCACAAAGTTGGGCTGTGGGTGTTACAGAAGACAGATAAAGAGAGAGAAAACAAACCTTCTGCGAAAAGATGATGAAAGTCTCAGCTGTGACATTTTTGCTGTCTCTCAGGCCACTTAATGAGAAAAGGCAGACAGACAGTCAGAGCTCAGACTGTATTCAAATGTCACTCTCTGCCAACCAGAGAATATTTGAATACCATAACAGGATATGCATATCACCTGCTGCAAGCACAAAGAAGCACAAGACCTCTGGAGCACATCTGGTATTGACTTACACATTAATACAGTCACAGCCCGGGTAGAAGACTGTCTTTAATTACTGTATTTTCATCTACCTTCTAAAACAAAGCATTAGGTGTTTCTTCATTGTTGTTTCAGCTTTATCTTCCCATATGTTATCACTTTGCCACATTTCCTTTGTTTAATGAAAGAATGACTTTGGAAAAGAGACAAAGTTTAATCTCCTCAACCTATCCATTGAAATGTTAGAAAATAAAAAACAATAGATTAGAACCTATGTATATATACATTAAATAAATACATTTTAGTTTTGCCCAAAAGTTGATTTCAGTCCTCTCATGATTTGTGTGCTTTGAAAAGCTCTCCCACCAGTAATCATACCAGACACCACAATTTAATTTGAGAAAATAGAGCAAATCTGCAGGGTCTCAATTAGCAGGGAACAGACATTCATCTCGATGGCAGCCTTTATTTAGATTTGTCTTCATTTTCTCCTTTACAGAATTGGCCAAAATCAGTTCTCATTGTCAGGGAGATGATGGAGAAACATGCAGAAAAGGAAATAAAGCAGAATAACACACGCACAGAGGGAATGTGCTTTTCATGTTGCACGTAAGACTGTTCAAATGAAAAGACATTTTTATGGTTGGTTGGCTGAATGACACTCAGTTCACCAAATCTGTGAACCAATACTGATTATTAAAACTGGCTGTAGAATTAGTTAAATTATTTTTCAGTTAAATATGTTGCAGCTATCAGCAACAGGAATGTATGTGTTTCAGCTGCAGTCTCTAGGTTTTTGATCCATTCATTATCTATATTAACAACCCCACCCACCAGCTTCTGTACCAATGATTTGTTCCCCCAATTTATATAATGTAATTGCTGGCTGGATTGAACTAGACTGAACTAAATTGTTGAATTATTGAACTGCAGCAGAAGGCTGGGGTGGATGAAGGGTGAACAAACCACTCGTTTCTCACACCAGAAGTAAAGTTCACATCAGTCCTGCACTTAAAGGTCAGGAAACGTGGTCATGCCGATTAAATGTAAAGAGCTTGTGTTTTTAAGCCAGTGAAACTTTTGCTTTAAAGCACACAATCATCTTTCATGAACCTTAACCAAGAGAAAAAAATTAGTTTAATAATAAAATAAATGTAACTTTAAATATAATCCAGTCACAATTACATTTCACTTGAAACACATTCTAGTAATCTATGAACATAACTTTCAAGAAGAATGTTAAAATATTTACCACAACATGATTTAATTTTAAATTCATTCAAGACCAGCAAAATTACACAGGGTTTCCTCATTTGTTGAAGTGCAGTCCTAGCTGGGATGAAACATGGGAGTGCTGAACATTTGCCATTTCTGAACCAACATTGGTTTGTTCAAATCACCAACCAGAACAGTTTCATGTCCTGAAATGCTGACTGGAGCATTTATTTTCCTAAAATGCTGTTGGTAACAGACCTATAGTTGATCCAGGTTTGTATTTTTTCATAGCTCATCTCTCTAACTTGTATTGACAGCAAGGGTTTGCTGTATGGTTGCTCTGCCTGACACAGGAAGCTGTAACTGCTAGCTGCTGGGCTTCATCCCAGCTAATCCCAGTCACTGAACTGAACCACTCCACTGTGTATGTGATGCAGATTTTTTTTTAATACAGTTATTTGATAAATAATACCTACAGAGAGTCCAAGATGTCTGTGATCCAGTGAATTTTAGTGAATTAAATTCTAGTACTTTATTTGAATGATACTAAACACTAATCTGTGGGTTGTACCCATACAGTTTTTGGTTGCAGCTTACTAATCTTGCTTGCACGTATTAAGGTTAGGGTTATTATGCATTTTTCATATTTATTGTGTACTAAATAATGTATATTCTTTTTAAAAGTTTGGCATGATAGTCCAGACATGAATGTACTGCTGCATATGAATCTTTAGGTTAGATTCATATGCAGCAGTACATTCAAGGCCTTCTCTTAGGTCAAGAGCTGTGTAACTGTAAAGGTTTAAAAAGCGATGGGAGGAGCTGATGTGACATGATTGGCTATGAGTAGTGTAATCCTAGAGAGTTATTAAGGTTGTCTGTATGTTTAGAGTGAGATTGAAATGTTATGTTTATTATAAAGTTTTATTAAGTAAAATTATTTTGATAATTAATTAAATAGCAGGTGTATATAATGTCCTGATGGTCCATGAAGTATACAGAGTGGGAGTACTGGCCCCTTGTGTTCGCTGCGAGGCCGCTATGGAGATCAGGGAGAGGGAGGGGAAAAAAAAAAAAAAAAGAGTGTGGTCCGCTAAGCCGAGAAATGTGTTTGCTTTCTCTCAGTTGGGTTTTGCTGAGGAAACGAACTGTCAGGCAACCGTTGTTTAGTTGGAGTAGACTTTTGGAATTGCTGGGACTCTTATGGGCGAGTTAATTTCTTCTGAGTGAGAAAGTTATTTAGTTAAGCTCTCAACAACGTTATACTATCGGCTATCTTGGCTAACGCTGTTAGCCATGTAATTGTAAAAGTTGGACTTTCTATTAGATTTTGTTAGCTGCCTATAACACTGCATGTAAAGATTGCAGGTTATACATATGCTGTAGAGCAGGGGTGTCCAAACTACAGCCCGCGGGCCAACTGGGGTCTGCCATCCATTTTTAATTGGCCAGTATCAAAGTCTAAAAATATAATGGACTATGGCCCATGCATAATATTTGTGCTTAACTGTATTGTACTTTTTAGTTTCAATACTAGGTGGAGCTACTGTCTTGAACAAGGCAGCATCTCCACAAAGCAAGCAATCAAAGAAAAAATTTAGGGTCACCAGAAATGGCGGAACCAAAGAGACGCAAGATTGCAAGTGAGTGCCGAAAATTTCAGACTTGGTGGAAAAATTAATATTTTTTCATAGAAACCAAAGGGAAGTGTGTTTGTTTGATTTGCAATGAAACGGTTGCTGTGATGACAGAGTACAATGTACAACAGCATTATGAAACGAGAGAATGACTTGTCAACTTTTTTGTAAAAAAAATGAAAATCTACTAATGGAGAGCTGTGATGGAGGCTTTTTTTTTCTTCAAACGTTCAAATAATAAACATAATTTACTCGGATATATATATATAGAGGAGATTATAGTGACCTGCCATGCAACCCCATAAACTGTCCCATGCATGGACAAACTCATGTTGCACACACTCGGATATATATCCGAGTAAATATATCCGAGTGTGTGCAACGTGAGTTTGTCCATGCATGGGACAGTTTATGGGGTTGCATGGCAGGTCACTATAATCTCCTCTAAGCGTCCGGGACCTTGGCTCAAAGAACTAAAGACGCTGCAGCATTCTTTCATTTTATGACATAAAAATATTTATTCTGCTGACATGTTTAAATCATGAAACCTCTGCTTCGAAGACTGTGTGAGAGTCTGTGTGAAGGCCACAAAAGCAAAACATCATGATTTTATTATCATCTAATAAATATTTTCTCTTTTTGTGAATGCCTGCGGGTTAAGCCTCTCCACACAAAGTTTCATTTCTACAGAAGATTCAAAGTTTATTTGACATTTTAAAGGGAGACATTCTCCCAAATCCACCATAACTATTCTTTTTAAGGTTTTAAGCCCTTTGAAGATGGTCTAAGAAATATTTAGGGACAGTCGTGTCATTATAGTCCCCTTTCCTCATGTATCCCAAGTGTGAGAGCTTTGGTTTTGGCAGCTGCACAATCAGTGGATTGTAGCTGAACAGCATCGTTATAAACCCATAAGAATAACAGGTCTCTTAACCTTGTACTGACGAATTGTCTGTGTTTTACTATTATAGATCATTTGGGTATTTATTTCACTAAATAACAAATATGTCAGATGTGTCAGTGGCTCCATAGTGTATTGGTTTACACATTTGCCTAACAAGTATCCCCAGTTCAATCCTGGTAGGAGACACAAATCCCTTTGGGGTTTCATCAGGAAGAGCATCTGGTGTAAAAATCTGCCAAATCAAATACTCTGAGCTACCCACTGTGGTGACTCATTGTGAATAAGGGAGCAGCTGAAAATGACATTTAAATGTCAACCTAAAAGTAAGATTTATGCTGGTCGAATGGGCATGGTGGTCCCACCAAAGATGTCTACGTTGTAGGCTTTGATTTATGCTGAACTGATCCAGTGTCAGTCAATTAGGAAAGTCAACACTAAGGGGCAGCCGAGCTCACTCAGGCGTGTTTAATAGCAACCAGTGAGCAGTATCAAAAATGACACCTTTGATTTCTGTTACTGAGAAAAAGAAGACAACAATCAGAGGCTGAGATGGTGTGTCAGATCAGTGGATGCGTTGAGGTCTGAAATGCACAAGAGCTGTGGGTAGCTGTGGGTATGACTCTGGCCAGCCTCCTGTCAGCTCGTCTACAGGGAGCAGACAGTAAAAGCAGCTTTTACTTGAGATAAGGAGTTCTTATAATTTCGGTGTTGATGGGGATGGTGATGGAGGTTTAATATCAGGGGTTTGGACTGGGTAAAAAAGTCCAAGACCCACATTTTAATAATTGTCTGAACCAATCCCCACAAATGGTTTTCCATGAGATTGTCAAACACTGTTGTTTTGTCAAAGCCGCTAGCATCAGAGATTTGGGCAAAATGTTCTTTGGCATGGGAGGGTTTAAGTATCCTGGGATCTTGTTCACAAGTTTTGGGAAGCGATGGAGTGTGAGATGGACTTTGTGTGGAATCTGCAGTACTGCAGTCATTTAATTGTGGTGAAGAGAGAAACGAGCCAAACTACAAAGATTTCCACTTACCGCTCAGTCTGCATTCCAGTGGTCACCTATGATAAGCTTAAGATAGAAAGAATGAGGCTGCTGATGTATGTGGCTGAAATGAGCTTCCCCCCGTATGGTGTCTGGGCTCAGCCTTATGCAGGATTTATACTTCTGTGTTAAATCTACACCATAGCTATGTGATACCACTGTATTTCAATTTATTACTTCTTCTGCCACCATTTTAAAATCGAGTGGAAGAGAATGGATCAATTTGAAGAGTTCCCCACCAATCAGATCCATTCACTGCCAAGTAGTGCTTTGGTGGCAAAACTGCAGAGCAACACAGGCAATGGCACTGGCGACTTCCATAGGCTACGTTGTAGGATTTAAATGCAGAACTTTGCATTAACCCTGAGAGATGGGGCGAGGAGTTTAGAAATCCAAAGGAAGCTCAGAGCACAGTCACTGAAATCACAAAACTGCCATCCAGGTTTAGTTTTGTTTCACTGAAGCTTTAATAATATTAGGTTTAGCAAAAGATCCTGGTTGGGTTAAAATACCCATTTTCATAACATTAACCCTTCACAGTACAAACGTTTATGATTTACTGTTGAACCCTCATCGCTGCTGTCAGAAAAATTAAGCTACATAAATGGTGTGCCAACACACCCACACATCAAACTATCCTCTTTCTGTAGTCTTTAGCTCTTGGTTTCTCTTCATCCATCTCTTCCTCTCTGTTTCTGTCTCGTTTGCTTTGCATGAAAATTAAGCCCTCATCCAGACTTTTTCACTGTTTGCAGCTGGAGAGTTGTTCTCAACTGCCTCCTCAACTCGAGAGCTACTTCTCTCATGTCTGAGTGTGCATGGATATCATCTCTCAATTTCTCCTTTTTTTTTTTTTTTATGCGGCCACTGGCCGTTGGGAAATGTAAAGCATGTTAGAGTGAGGAGTAGAGGAGGGTGGGGCAGATTTGAATGGAAGGACCCAAAGCAAACAAAAATAGAGAGAAAGACAAGCAGGACAAAACAAGCGGCATGTTTGAGGAAAGACTGACAGCACAAAGCGAGTGAAAGCTATTTGAGAATTTAATATTATGATTAAAAGCTTTCTTGCAAACATGATTATAAGGAAAGAGAGGTTATTGTCTCCCCATTAAGGCAAATTTTTATTTCACTGGACAGGTAAAAATGCAGTAGGTAGGTGGCAATTTGGGAAACCTCTGCACCAGTTCTTCTGCACAAGTTCTACCTAAGAAAAGTTGAGCTATATTTAAGGAATTTTCAAACTCTGAGGTTAGAGAGAAAGGCTTGTGCAAATGACTTAAAAAAACTGAAGCTTTGATTTTAAGATTTATTAACAAAATGCAGATAAAACTAGCAAGGCTGGAGTTTGCATATACTGCTAAAATGAAAAATAACAGGGACAGGAGGACCTCAAGCTTGGATGGTGAATGGAGCATGAAACAAAGTTATGGGACCATCCGCCACCTGACACAGGTTCGCCTCTGCAGAACATGCAGCTGTGTCCTAGAGGGCACTCTCCTAATCAACAGTGGAAAGTTGGCTAACCCCCTGGGAGCACGGGGTGGGCGGTGGTACTGTGCATCAAAATGCAAATGCTTTAAAGTTACTACAGCTGGATTAGTCTACCTGCCAGTGACTCACCTCCACAGCCAGTCTGTATGTCTATATGAGTCAGTGATAATCTACAGAGCATTTGAGAAAAAAAAGAACAAATCAGTGGTGAGTCACAAAGCAGGAACTTTCCCTAAAGCTTTTAGTTCAGTTAAAGATTTCAGTAGCACTTCCTATTACAGCTCAGTAATAATGTGGTAATAGTGGGGTAACAAGGTGGAAACAAGAAGGTAATAATGTGGAAATTTCCAAGTTATTACCACTCTATTACCAAAGTAATAACCGGGTAATATGCAAGTAATATAATGGTAGCAACCGTGGTTACAGCTGAGTAGTATTACACTGAAATTTATGTAATTGGATAATAAGGGGCCAAAAACTGCAGGGAAACAATGTGGAAATAAAGATAAGCCCATGAGGCAAAACCAATTAGTAATAGTAACGTAATACCTTGGTAACAATATGATCACCTGCTAGCAATAAGAAGGTAATGCCTCTGCACTTGAATTTTCACATTTTTTTAAAACGGACTTTAAATGGTAATAACCTCATAATAATGAGGTAATACTGGATGATGTTTTGGCATAGTAGGATAGTATTACCATGTTATAATGCTTGAATTCATCCTACCTCAGGTTCCCAGCATTCTGCTTTGCTTA
>VUQS01042374.1:9486-22396 GCA_015108495.1 Heterochromis multidens
CTGGATTCATTTAAACATTGAAGATTACTCTTGATGCATGCTCAATAATCCAGATGAACAGATTCAGCTTTTTGGGATTGAAGATTACTGTCCCACAGCCTAATAAAGGAGACGTGGAAATCGCTTCAGTTTGTCGGCAGATCAAAGTGAAATTAATTTTATTGATTGAACAGGTATTCTTGGTGTGTGTTCTCTGTTCGAGTAGCTGCAGTTCCAGCTGTGTAAAACACCTGTCAATCAAAGCGACCGTGCCTCTACCTCCAGTGTCCTGGTGAATGAGGTATAAAAAAGTTCACACACCCCTGAAGTTGTTCTGAAGGTAGAACTGATCCTGAGGTCATGAGCTGCTTTTCTACAGGCTGTAAATATGCTTTTTAATGTTGTTTAGTTGGATATTTTAACATGGCAATCTGTGGCCACTGACTCGCTTTTGGAAGCAGCCTCAAGTGGCCACTAGAGGAACTGTGGGGTTTTTTTGGAACGTTTGCCTGTATTTTTCAGCACTTTAGGGTTTCCACTTGATCAAATGTTATATCGGTCGTCAGTCCTTATGTCAGGGAATAATTTTTTTAATCAATATATCATACATAAATGTTACACCAAGTAGCTGCAACATTAAACCCACTAACAGATGAAGTAAATAACATTGATCCTATTGTTAGAGTGCAATGTTTTTCTTGGTAAGTTTGAGTCCTACTATTTATCTAAATCTTACTTTGACACGTAGCATCTGCCTAAACATTACTGCCTGCCAAGCACACTCGACAGCTGCGGCCTCCCCTCCTCCCTTTGCAGGACTGTAAATCTGCAAACTGCAAAAGACACTCAGAAACAGCTAGAGGACCACGACAGAGAGCCTCATGTGCTGACCTGGCCCCAAAACTCCCCAGATCCCAATCCGATTGCGCATTCTCACCTGGAGAATGGACATTTGCTTCCCCTGTTCTAATTACCTTTCTGTGTTTATGTAAGGCTTTTCTGCAGATACCCAAATGCCGGCAGCTCCATGGAAGAAGGGAGGACTCACCACCATGCTCTCCTGCAGACGAGCCACATTGCTCCAGTCTCCTTCAGCAGGGAAACAGTGCAGCGGGCGCATTATCAGTCTTACGGCAGTAACAAAGTCCTCAATGGTTCATTCACATCAGAGAGCCATACACAGCCCAGCGTCATCACCAATCAGCAGCTGTCTCCAAACGGAAATGAGGAGAGCGAATGTGAGGAGGACATTGATGTGGTTGGACTGTTCTAGATGTTCAGCACACACCGGCAGATATTTAGATGAGCTAATCTGCATTTGATCAAATAAAATATAGTTTTGTGATTCTACTTGTTGTTTAGCTATTGTTATGTATTCAAAGTACTTCACAACACAAAATAAAATGCTGTGTTTTTATTGTTACTGATACAAACTGATGCATACATAGTATAATACAGAGAGACATGCCATTGAAATCTATAGGAGAATTCAGCAACAGCATACATAGCAGTTAAAGTAGGGTTAAAGGTAGTTAAAGTTAGGTTAGGTTTTATCAGATTTGACTGATGATTTTGCATGAAAATGGATGGAAAGTTTTAAAATGACATGGTACCAAGATGTCTACCAAGCAGAGACATCTAGAGGTGTGAGCAAAGTACCTCTAGAAGCACATCTCTAAATAGTCTTATACTATACTAACAATGGAGTTTCATCCTGCCACAAGCAAAGGTGAAAAGATGATGTCTTGGCACTTACAATAAACATCCTGAGAATTAAATCTTTAATTTGCCCCAGCTCGTGATCCTGCACTTTTCATTTGTTTAGCTGATGCTTTGGGCCCAGTAAGCAACTTAGAATATATGCATTTAATGTCAGTACAGGAATAAGACCCAAAAACTGTGAATACTGGAAGTGAAATAGCAGCAGTGCCAAATTAGAGTGAAATCAAATAAATTTTGACTGTGGAAATACTTTTGTGGGAAAGGTTAATAAGAGGATCTTCTTTTTCTCCTTTCGGCTGCTTCTCTAGCATCCTTCTCTGTCACACCAACCCTCTGCATGTCCTCCTTCACTACATCAATAAATCTTCTCTGTGGTTGTCCTCTTTTCGTCCTGCTCCATCTTCAAAATCCTTTGTCCAATATATCCACTATCAAAACTCGGATCACTGCCTGAAACGATGCCAAGGTTCCTGATTTGCTCACTGTGTTTCAGAAAAAGAGATGATAAATATAAACAAATTTTCTGTCTCTGACTTTTTGGACCAACAATAAATATTTCTGTTTTGTCTCTGTTCAGTTCTAAAGGGTTTTCAGACATCCAGCAGTTAATGTGATCAATGCAGCTCATCAGTTTGTGAACAGAGGTTAGATCATCAGAGGAAAATGTTAGGTATAGGTGTGTATCATCTGTGTAAGAATGGTAGGATATATTATGATTCTGTATGATAGTACCAAGCAGGAGCATGAAAAGGACCAAAGACAGACCCTTGAGGAACCCCTGACTTAATTTTTAATTCTGCAGATCTAAAACTACTAATTGAAACATAAAAACTTCTAGCCAATGGAGAACCTGACCTTTTAAACCAACTGAATCATGAAGACCTTGAATTAAAATGTCATGATCCACAGTTTCGAAGGCACAACTGAGACTGAAACTCTCTGTGTGAGCCACTGTTGGTCTTCAGGTCATTGATGACTTCAGTAAGAGCTGCTTCTGGTTTTGAAACCTGATTGGTACTTATCATAACTACAGTGAGTTGAAAGGTGTTCATTCAGGTTATATAAAAAAAAATGTTTTCAAATATTTTGCTGAGGAAAGAAAGATTAGAAATACGTCTATAATTATTAATTACCAGTGGATCTAAATGATTTTTCTTTGTTGTGTTGTTGTTGACTCCTGGGTATGTGAATATATTTCTGAATGCAGGCCTTTCAGTAAGAGCAGGACTTTCCCCACTGCACTATACTGTCACTACTTTTAAGTAGAGGAGTGCCATCTCAGCAGGCGTACACCAAACAAAACACCGTCCACCAAAACACCAGCCGAGTGTGTAAAAATTGATTAGAATCCGCCTTATTATCGGCAGCACCGAGCACCGACCGAACAAAGACATCATGAAAAATGGGACCCAAACGGACCAATGAACACTTTGCTGAACGTTCGCGAGAAAATCAATATCCAATCACGTCCACGGAGCTCGAACTGTATCGTGATTGACGTCCACGCTTGGCGAATAGGAAAAGTAGGCACCACTAAGGGGCGTTTCCAGGAAGAGAGCGGTTACATTTTCCTGTAATGGCGGACCAGGCAGAGAGCGAGACTATCGGTTTCAACGACAACAGGTCAGATAACATCGAGCAAAGCGTTAAAATGATTATCAGCCGAGGGTAACACGAAGCGCAAGCAGAGATTTAACATGCAGCTGGTCGGCGCTGCTTTTGGTTCAGGGGTCTTGATAAGTGGAGCTCTTGCATGTGAATGTAGCCACGCCAGCTAACTAGCTTCCAGCTAACTAGCCCCGTGTTGAAAAGCGGCTCTCCGCTCCCCGGCACGCGGTAAACACGGGGCAGACAGATGTTTACCTCTCACACAGGCCCGTCTGAATCACCGGGCTTTGGGTTTGCGCTCAGATGTTAGCTGCTGACCTTTAAATGTGCATTCCTGGCGTTAATGTGGGATTATACCCAGCTAGCAAAAATATGCTAAAGTCATTGGAAACCTATTGTTTTAAATGAACTGGGGTTTCTTTTAGCCTGAGTATAACAAGGCGACATTTACTGATTGTGTCCATGCACGGCCAAGCGGGTATGACCCTGAAGGGTTCAGCATGCAGACGTGAGGGATTATAAACACCACAGAGGCTGACTGTACTGTACAACGTGTCCACGTCACGCCATCTTCAAACAGCCCTGCTTAGTAATTAAGTACATTTACTCTAAGTGCTGTCCTTAAGTACAATCCTAAGGTATTTGTAATAAAGTACATGTATCTGAGGGTTACTGTAATGAAGCTTTGGCCTCTTAAATCGATCATGATGTAATGAATGTGTTATACACTAACTTAAGTCAGCTGGTTGTATATAAAGCGGTAAAATGAGCAGTATTTACGGTCCTTACATGCTGCTCGTTAATGCATCAGTAATAATGATCCACTAGTGTCGCATACAGCAGAGCCCATTTTGTTGTCTGATGGAGACTTTATTTTTAATAGCAGTTTGGCTGATAGTTTGTTTATTTATTTTTATATATTTGTTTACCGACATGAAATTGATGTGACACAACACACGAAAGTAGTCCACTGGCTTTGGTAATTAGTGGGTGGTACAGATGTTTTATTATTATATTTCTGGAGCCACAGAGCTGAAGTTTTAGGGCATGGGTATTGATAAATGTTATCGTTATCTGTTCTGCTCATAGGTTTGAGTCTTTATAAAATCTCTAATTGGTTCCTGATCAGTTTTCTGTGTGGGGAAAACAGGTTTTTATTGTGTAAACAGTGCACTGTAGAAACTGAGACATAATGATGTGCAGAAGCTCCAGTTCTATGAGTTTAATGATTTTGTCATTGTTTTGCAGTGTGCAGCCATCAGAAAAACTTGTTAGTATTAACAAGTTTAGGAAAGTAGGACGTTTACTTGTGGCAGAGTGCTTTTAAGTTGTGGTATTGGTACTTTTTCTGCTGCTGTCTTCCAAGAACCCATTTCTGCAGCTCCTTCACGTTAGTCAGCAGAAAGATACCACAAAACCAAACTAAGCTTTTGTATTCATTGCTATCCTTTCCTGACTTATACTTAGGCTTCCTCCATTGTAAAATTACAATATAGTGATGTTAATATGATATTATAGATCTGGTGTAATTTATCTTCATATTGTGAAGGCTAATTTCTCACTGGTGCTATATATTTAATAATTAAGCAGAACATTTCCCGTAGTATTTTCTAAATGATGGGACAATGGCAGCTGAAAATGCTCTCTGACATTCTGTTTAACCTAAGTAGATTTTATGGTGTGGTTAATTACCTGTAGGTACAGTTATTTTTAGGCATTACAGCTTTCTGCACTTTTCTAGAAGGGTTTATTAACAGTTTAGTATCATGTTAATATTGATCATATGTGGCATTAAGCACTCATTGTGACTCTGTTATTTGGTTGTGCTAGAATGGCGCAGCAGGCGGTGCGGTTTCGCGGCCCTGCCCCTGCCCCTGCGCCCGCACAGACCCCAGTGTTACGAGGCCCACCACCACTCCTTAGACCACCGCCGCCTCCTTTTGGGATGATGAGGGGACCCCCGCCACGACCCCCGTTTGCACGTCCACCCTTCGACCCCAACATGCCGCCAATCCCTCCACCAGGAGGGATGCCTCCACCTATCGGGCCTCCCCACCTACAGGTAACTACTACACATTCTTTTACAACAGCTATAGTTTTCATCATAAAAACGTTACCCTGTTGTGGTGTAGGGCTGTCAAAAAAATCAGTACGCAGATATTAATCGATGCTAAAAATTAATATCAAATTAAGATACTCATTTGCAACAATGTCAACACCAACTAGGCCGTCTTTGCCTCCTCCATGACACACAACTTCACACAGCTCCGCCGCAGACAGACAGGCACCCATCTCATCCCCTCACTAACAACTGAAGTGATTAACGTTCATAACACTGAACAACACTTTAGGAGGAATTTAAAGAGGTCACTAAGGGTCACTTAAGTATTAAACAGTTTTCATAAATGTTAACCTGGCCGGCACACATGTTAACATTAGCCGTTTAACTATTAGTGATTACTCAATAGCCCCATTAGCCATCTGTTATCATTAATGTAGCGGCTAGCGGACTGCAGTTAGATAAAAGATTAATAATTATTGCAGGCTGAACAGGTCGCTTATGGGATATTGAGCTGTGGCAGAGCAGATTACGGACACATGGAGAACCGGGTGGGTTGCTGGCTGTACAGAGCAGCGGGGTAACTGTAGCTGAATTGAGCAGAGAGTCCAGAGTGTGGAGAACTAATCTGAGCAAATAAAGACTGAAATCTGGAGCAGAGCAGCCAAATCAGGGTTTCAGGTCTAAAGAGCAGAGCTGAGGAGATGAAGAGCTGCAGACTGAGGCGGAGCAGTGTGAACGCTGGATGAGAGAGAGGCTGCAGGCAGATGTGGACAAGATGAAAAAGTTTAACTTTTCTAGTTTTACAGTAATTTATTAAAATGTTTCTTATTTTGTTGTAGCCAGCTGTGAGGTCAGTTTTAAAATGCAGGTAGTGACAGGTTCAATCTTTCACACTGAGCGAGATGTTACTTCTTCCCCATTACGTCTGCTGTTGTATGATGGGGTCAAAATCTTCAAAATCTTGTATCAAGTATCAAATATTTTTCTGGGTACCGGTATAGAGTTTGAAATTCTATTTGGTGACGTGGTCACATTTCCATTGAAATAGTGTGCGAGAAGTGAAAAGAGTATCTCCTTCAGTGTAAATATGATTCACATTATTATTGACTCATCAGTCAGCCGTGTAGCCGCAAGTAGAGTCTGCAAAGAAACTAACCAGAAAGGAAGCTTTAGTCCTCTCTTCCTCTGTTACAGCACATCAGTAGTATTAGCTCTTAAAAGGAGAGGCAGACAGTAAGGAGGCATATGACTAATCTTTGTTTTATAATCTCTTTGGCTTCCATCATGATTGATTCTTTTGATCCAATGTGATTTTCTCTTGCATGATACAGTAATGATGCACAGATCTCCTAATTTGAATCCAAAAAGGCCAATTAGCATCGACTGCTGGCTGAGCACTCCACTGCTTAAATGACTGGGTACCTGTATTACTGAGGATAGAGTGCTGTAATGAGATAATTTAGACTCTCAGTCCTGCTCCTTAATATTTGAAAGCTAAATGCTGGGCCCTCTCTTGTTTATGCAGAGACCTCCGTTCCTTCCCCCTCCTATTGGTAACCTGCCACCTCCACCAGGAATGCTGTTTCCTCCTGGGATGCCCCCCGTTCCCGCATCTGGAAACCCTGGGCTCAATCCTGCTGAAGAAATCTGGGTAGAGAACAAGACACCAGAGGGAAAGGTATGGTGGAGATCCTATGAAAACAGATAGCAGGCATTCTTGATCTGGTTTGTGTAATAAATAACTTGATTGCACTCTAACAGCTTTAATAATTATTTGTTTATTGAAGAACTGTTGTGTCACATTGTGCACACACAATTAAACCTGATTAGGGGAAATGACAGTAAATCATTAAATTATTTTGTTTAACATTAGGTTGGAAATTGTACTTTCATAGCTTTTGTAAGAATTGCCTCCACATTCTCTAATTAAACTGGGGTTTTGTGGGGTTTGGGGAGCCTCGTCTTTAAAAACAGATATCTCCATTAGCTTTTTATGAGCTTTTTATAACTTAGCTACTTTCTTAAGTTGGTAGATCGAATAAGAAGTTATGGTTAGCCACCGCCTGAAATATTGGCCACTGCCCCTAGAAGCTGAGTCATTAGACTTCAGCTGCTGAGTTCCCATATTGGTAACTTAATGTTATACTTTGTTTGGATTCAGGTCACAGTTGCAAGACAACAAGGCTGCTACTTATAGTTTTTAACATATTGTCATTATCATCAACTCATTGCAAATTTGGTTGTCATCTTTTCAGAATTAGTTAATCCAGACCTATCTTATGAGTGTAGTCATAACTTGTAAGCCTGTTAAGTGGGCATGTGCCACTTTCCCAGTCTCTGTACTACTTCTTTCGGCTGCTCCCTTTAGGGGAGCGGATCATCTGATCAGTGGATCATCTGCCTCCATCTCACCCACTCCTCTTTCTCTACATCCGTGATCTTCCTCTTTTCCTCCTGCCTGGTAGCTCCATCTTCAAAATCCTTTGTCCAATATATCCACTATCCCTCCTCTGCACATGTCCAAATCATCTCAGCCTTGTCTCTCTGAGCTGTCCCTCTCATATACTCATTTTTTGATCTTGTCCATCCTGGTCACTCCTAAAGAAACTCTTAACATCTTCAACTCTGCCACCTCCAGCTCGGCTTCCTGTCTTTTTGTCAGTGCTACTGTCTCTAAACTAGATATCATACGAGGTCTCACTACCATTTTGACATCCTTTCCTTTCATTCTTGCTGCTATCCTTAAATCAGAGCTCTGCTGATGTAAGATTATATGTTTGAGAATAATTATTGTTAATTCATTACAAAAGGTTTGATTAATATTTCTTGTATCACGGCTGTTTGGGTTTTTGTGGTAATCATTTTAAAAAAAACACTGATTTTTATCACAATATTTAAAAAAAGCCTATGATTATAGGGACAAATGACAAATATCAATTTATGACTCATCTTTATATTCAAGTTACTGTTTCCCTTTCACAGACATATTACTACAATGCGAGGACCAGAGAGTCATCATGGACTAAACCTGATGGTGTGAAGATTATCCAGCAGTCTGAACTCAATCCTCTGCTTGTGGCGGGACCTGGGGCTGCAGGTTCGGGGCCAAGTGTCGGGGTGACTGCAGCTGTCAGCTCAAGCAGTGTCAACACTACAGCAAGCACAGCAGCAGCAGCAGCCTCCCCTACTCAGGCCCCATCCTCAACCCTCTCCCGCACACTCACCTCCAGTCCAGACTCCATTACCACCCACTCTCCCTCTGTGAGCATAGCAGGTAAACACACTGTCTTATATTGACATCGCACGTACACACACACACACACACACACACATACATAATACATACATAACGTATAAAATTAAAAATACTTCTTTTTTTTTTTTCCTTCCCAAAAGCCACCGTTGTAGCAGACCTCCCTCCTATAGCCACAGTGACCTCATCTGTTGCTGTTTCTCCGGTCACTGTGGTGACTGTTTCCACGGTGCCATCACCTGTTACGGCGGTGCAGACTGTGCCACTGCTGCCAGCAGCCTTGCCTCACAGTGTGGCCCAGCCTACCGCAGCCATACCTGCCTTCCCCCCTGTCATGGTGCCACCTTTCAGGGTGCCTTTGCCAGGCATGCACATCCCTCTACCAGGTGAGAATAAAACATGAAGACCTTCGGTCATATATATATATATATATATTCTGCGTCATCAAGCCATATTTTTAAATGTTTTGTCCACCTCAGCCTACTGCTGTTGCTGTGAGGCTCTCTTTTACAGTCCAGTATTTTTCTTATAAAGAAGTTCTCATAAAATAATATTTGGGTGTACTTATGATTTCAATTCAGGTGTGCACAAAACACATGTAGGGCTGATCCTAGGGTGTAGGTTTGTCCTGAATACCATTCTTTGGACTCCAGGCTTTAGTGGTAATCAAGAGTGAACGCTTGGTCAGCAGAGCCACCACACATGTGATTTAAATATAATCAATGTTGTGATTTTTACCTTTTTTTACGTTTAAGAGGATTGCTCAGAGAAAAAGTTAGAAACATCCCCAGCTCTTTTACACACTACATAGAAAACTGACTGTGAGTGTTAGGCCTCAGTCACGCAGGCCTAGAGATCATTCAACAACCATCTGGACCACCGGTCGCTAGGGGAAAAAGTGTATTCCCCAACCACTTGGAGAGTGGTTGCACGCTATCACTGGGTGAAATCTGTTGCAGAGAAGGTGCTACACCAAAAACCACCTTTCCATTGCTTTGGTAACTAGCAGGTTGCTGCGATCTCTTGTAGTTTGCATTGAAGATGCCGACTTGTCTGCAAACGCTTTCCAATTACTCTCTGAGCTGTAATGAAACTTGAAAAAGTGGAGCGCAAACCACAAATGGAGACTTTTCTTTACTGCTGCAACCAGCATGTTTCAAAAGGCACTTCTCACTGTTTCACTACCGCTCAGTGAGATTTTGAAGACGACTTGGCATCTTCCACGCAACTTATAGGCGACTGCCTCAATCTGCCTAGCAACTGAAGCAATCACAAGGAGGTTTTTCATGCAGCACCCTCTTTGTGACTGCTTTCACCCAGCGACATCCAGCAACCACTTGCCAATCATCAGGGAATACACATTTTTCTCTTGCAACTAGAGGTTGCCAGGAGGTCACTGCCCAGTCTCTAGGCCTGTGAGCAGAAGGAGAGCAAAACCTCATTTTGCAATCCACCTCCTTGAGTGTGAAGAAATGAAAATTGAAAACTGAATACTTACAACAACGAAAAAATATCCACATACTCAACTATTCGGTTACAGCCCCACTCAGTACTGCACCAAACACTCAGATAGCAGCTTCTCATTTTCAGCCAGCACTATCATTTTTGCTGGTTTAAATACAGAGTTTACACACAGACACACACACACACACACACTATGGAAACCCTGATTTTAATTTTTTTTAATTTATTTATGTTTTCAATATTAGTGTCTCCATACTGTAGTGGTTAACACATTCGCCTGATATGTGAAAGATCCCCAGTTCAAGACCAGGAGGAGACACAAATCCCAGGGAGAGTTGTATCAGGAAGGGCATCCGCTGAAAACATCTGTGCCAAATCAAACATGCAGATTCATCCACTGTGGCGACCCCTTGTGAATAAGGGAGCACCCAAAAGAAGCTTTTTTATTTTTTAAATATTAACATCAAAAAGATTTGGGTAGCCAGCAGACTCCAGCTCCAGTCCCTTATTTGGATCTAATTTTAAATTAAAGCTCATGCAGGTTGGTAAATTTTTTGCGTAGCTAAAGCATGAAGTATCTGGCTAAATCAAAATTGGCTGAATTCATGCCTCGATTGGGACAGATGGTTTTCAAATATCAGACTTGGAATCTCCCGATTGGTGGTGGTGTTATTATGCATTCAGTCTTTCAAATGTGCCTTTAACAGCCTTCCAGAGAGCTTTAGGTTAGACTGTGCTGCTCATTCCTAGCATCTTTAAATACATTGCAGGCACATAAATGTCAACAGAGGCTGAAAAAAAAATCTGGCTGTGCATTTTGTCTGCACTGGGCCACATATACACGAGCTCTTACACAACATGGTAGCTGATGTCTAGTGTCCTGCTGTGTTCAACCAGATGCTTGCTTGTCCGTTGTTCTTGCAGGTGTAGCAATGATGCAGATAGTAGATGCAACCTGTGTAAAGGCAGGCCCCAGCGCCAACGGTAAACACCCAGCCGCCTGCCTCTCAGATCTACAGTAGATGGCATGGTAGTGAATGATGTCTACATGCGTAGTATGGTGTACTTGCGGACCCACAGACAGTGGCATGGTGTTGAATGCTGTGAACATGGTCCATTCTGTGTATAGTGGTGAAATTCCTTCCATTAAAACTGACAGAAACAGAATTTGCAGCTTAATTTTGTGTACATGATCAGACAGGGATGATCAGATAGAGTGACATGCAGTATTTCATTCCCATCTTTTTTTTCCCAGTTTTTGTGTAACTTGAATCTGCCACCACCCCCACCCCCTTTTTTTTTAAACAACATACAAGAACAAAAACAGCATTTAGCTTTCAGTAGATGAAAGATACACTGTTTGTTTGAACTGGTAGGGGCTAGTTTGTTTTTTGCTGTTTACTGATCTAAATTGTTGGATTTCACTAAGTTGTTGGTTGTTCGGTTCAGTCATTTTTAGACATGTGGTTGTCGACTGTAAACAGGTTGAAAAGGAGTGGCCATCATTATTTTAGGGCAGTCTCGTTGTGTAGCAGGGCTTCGGTAGTGTAACTTTTAGGGCTACATGATGTGTTCTTGTGGTCGTCTTCCTTTGTGGCATGGTTGTGTGTTTGTGGTCACTGCTGTATTTGTCTGTTTGTGTATGTGGCCTGTGTTCATTGTCATATAGTTGTTTGTTCAAGGCATTTTAGACTTGAGGAGTTTCTTCCACAAAAATCACAATATCCTCTTTTTTTTTTAAAAGTTTCATTCCCTCATCTTGCTCTGCTTGATGAGCAGACAAATACTCTCAGCGACATTTGTTTTTAGTTTGCAGTGACTCATTCTTACCTCTGGTTTTACTAAGACATGTTTTTTTTTTTATTATTATTATCATCACTAGTGGGTAACAGCTTGGGTCATGGAGTCTCCTTCATTTATGTCTAAACTAATGCCTTTGTAACTACTATTAGTGGCTCAGACAAAAAGATGACTCTCAGCCAACAATTGTCTCTCTTTCTTCTATGACTGATGACAGGCATGCTTCCTGGTATGGGCCCGCCTTTAGTTTCCATGATGCATCCCCAGCTGACGCTCTCAGCAGCTCCTGCTTCCATGGCTGGATCATTGCAGCTCCCCGAGTGGTCAGAGTACAAAACAGCAGATGGGAAGACGTATTACTACAACAACCGGACACTGGAGTCCACCTGGGAGAAACCACAGGCTCTGGTGGAGAAAGGTAGGCTCTGCTGGCGTGGTGAGATGGTCCCCCATAAGCCATGAATTTTTCATCAAAACAGTGCTGTTAGCTTTTGGTATTTAAAAAAAACTGAATTTCATTAATGTTTGTTAATTTTTATTACCCCTCAGCCAAAAAGGCTGATGGAGTATTGTCGTCACCCCGCCGGGCGGGTGGGCGGCGTGGACACCCAAGTTTGTGAATGTGATAACTCGAGAAGGAAGTCACCTAGGACTTTCAAATTCATACCATGGGTGCATCTACTAGGAGGCTGAGGGGTACCACTGGTGGCTACCAGTATTTTTATTATACTTGTGTTCTTTTGGATGCAAACCAAATAACTTTGGGTCTAGTAGGATTTCTTTTCAAATAATCTTCTAAAATGTCCCAAAAATCTGTAGTGTTGATCTTTCTACACTGAAGAACACAGTAAAGCAATGTTGCTTCAGACTCTTTGTATCTTAGTACATACACTCACACGTCCCTTCATTAGGTACACCTGTTCAAGTGCTTTATCTAACTGTGAAATATACTATCTTTAGGCATGCAGATATGGGCAAGACAGCCTGCTGAAGTTCAAACTGAGCATCAGAATGGGGAAGAA
>VUQS01042384.1:0-12052 GCA_015108495.1 Heterochromis multidens
TTCAAACCATCTGTCTTCTCGGTCCAAAATGTGAACATTGTCGTCCTCGAAAGAGTGACCTTTATCCTTTAGGTGCAGATGTACAGCTGAGTCTTGTCCTGTCCAGGTGGCTCTTCTATGTTGTGCCATGCGTTTATGGAGTGGCTGTTTGATGTCTCCAATGTAGAGGTCCGAGCACTCTTCACTGCACTGTACAGCAGACACTATGTTGCTTAGTTTGTGTTTGGGAGTTTTGTCCTTGGGATGAACCAGTTTTTGTCTGAGGGTGTGGCTGGGTCTGAAGTGCACTGGGATGTCGTGCTTGGAGAAAATTCTCCTGAGTTTCTCTGACAAACCTGCAACATAGGGAATGACTATGTTGTTCCGTTTGTTATCCTGTTCATCCCTAGTTGGTGTCTGACCTTTTCTCTGCATCTTCACTGATTTGATGCACCATCCCAACTTTTGAGATGTCTTCCTGACATCAAATTCAAAATAAGCTAATATTTTTCATGAAATAGTAAAATGCCTCAGTTTAAACATTTGATACATTTTCTGTGTTCTATTGTGATTAAAATATGGGTCTGTGAGATTTGCAAATCATTGCATTCTGTTTTTATTTACATTTACATCTAAAAGGCACTGCACAAACAGTATGAACATGGCAGAGAGGTCCAGTTCAGTAACTCCAATTAGTAAAGGTGAGGCCTAGCAGCCACTGACTGGCCACAGCTGTCAATCACATGCCAATGAAAGTGGTCATGCCTCTAATTCCAGATTTCAGATGGATGAGTCATAGAAAAGAAAAATTACCCGCTGTACAGTTGCTTTAAAGGGGGGAAACTATCAAAAAATGGCAAACTGTTTTTGAATCAGGGTGTAAACGTGCTTTTTAATGACATTTAGTTGGGGATTTTAACATAAAAGTCTATGAGGGTTGACTTGATTTTGCACACAGCCTCAAGTAACCATTAGAGGAACTGTAGTTTTGGGCACTTTTGTGTCGGCCTTATTTTTCAGCCTCAGACAGTGGTTGGAGATTATGCAGGTCAAAAGTGAACGATGTTGCTTTGAAATCTCAATTAATGAGTATCTTCGTCCTAACACAGCTGAAACGCTAGGCTCTTTGTAGACTGATATTTACCTTTGGCTTTTTTGAATTTGCTGACTATTATATTGTTTTCTTGTAACAGGTGCAGACTAGACCTGAAACCAGTCAAAAGTCAGGCAGTAGTGTTGGAGAGTGTGTGAAATTGACTAATATAAAGTGCTATAGACCTTTATATTGTTTGCAAATACCAAATAAGTGTTCTGTGTGGTGGAGCTAAACTGTTGGCAGAAAGTGACTGTTCTATAGTAGCGTATATCACTGGGAAAAATGCAGTATCTACACATCTTTTTATGCATACAATTTTGCCATTTGTATTCATGTCCTGGACTTTTAATACCAAGATATGTGTATTTATTTTGTGTACTACCTATAACTAGAGACAAGGATATGAAATACAGCTATACAAGACATGGGTTACGTTAAAAGTGAAACTTTACACTGTTGGAGCTTCCATACATCAGCTGCCTTGAATAAGTGAAAAATATTTTCTAAAAAGTCTGGACTTTCCATGGATGCTCCCCTGTAAGATATTCTTCATCACGTTGTAATGACAATGCTATCATCTGGTTTTAGCTTAGTGTATTCTGCATAGTATAAAGTAGATTTTATATCACAGTTCTAAATCACCATACTGAAAATCTCTTGATGCATGCTCAATAATCCAGGTAAAAGAATCCCAAAAAGCTGAATCTGTTCATCTGGACGTAGCGTTTTCAGTGGGAGAAACGTTTCGTCACCTCTGGTGACTTCTTCAGTCTCAGCTGACTGCAGGCTTCCCCAAGCTTATAAATAGTACACTTGCATAATGACTGAAACCAGCACCACTGACTAACAATGGGCCATGAGGTCAGTTTCATGATCATTAGTATGCAAATTGTCATGACCATTGATCAATGGCCATGAGTACCATTCCCCAATCTCTGTGAATGGTACTCAAAATTCCAGGGGGCAAATGTGAACCTAATCCTAGACAGGTTGACTCAAAGCATTTTAAGGGTTAACTGAGATTGCCTAGGTCATGGTGAGGGTGAAGAAATGCTTCAGCTGAAATATGCCTATCAGACTGAGGCCACAAAAACATAACCATAAAGCAGATAAAGGTATTACAACTGTCTGCTCAACCCAGTGTTAAGGAAAGCCTGTTTATTTATTCACTGCACTGCATTAAATACTACATGCCATGGAGTGACAAATTGGTAGGCAGATTTGTTGAATGAGTGTTGAGGCTTTAGGTGTTTTGTGTAGAAGTTGCTTGTTGACTTCTACACTTTCCATGGGAAAGATGCTGAATACCAAAGCACTGACACATGCTTTGGTATTTTTTCAAGAACAGCAGATTGTGTCATTAAAAAGTTACAGTAACGCTATGAAAATAATACACAGATTTTAATAAACCAGAATTCACGTAGGTTGCTGATCATATACTCTATGGGCTTCATCTCAGTATCACTCCAACTGCTTTCTTACAGCAAAGCATATTACTTTCTGTAATTACAATACAGATTAGTCTGACAGGACAATCAAAAACAATAGCTATTTCCAGAAATAGATACTCAAACATCATCAATATTTCACCTATAAAAAGTCAAGGAAAATGTCGATGTACTGTCAATAAAGTAAAAGCCAGTAATTAGTGCTGTGCAGAGAGGCTTTCTTGCTCTTAGCTGACAATTACTGGCAAGAGCCATATGGATTTTGTGCTTCATCACTGAAGACTGTGGTTTTGCACTGTGCTACAGCACAGTTTGTTGTTATTTCTCTATCACAAAATACTGCTGTTCAGTACAGGCTATATATATTGGAAGAATTATGAAGAATTCTCTCTACTCAAGCTTCTAGAAGATGCTTAAAGGAAGAATAATTTGAAATTAACAATGCATTTGGAGAGCACATTGGCTAATACCCAATTTTGCAATTCAAAATTAAATTAATTAAAAATTCTTATGTAATTTGGCTCACAGACAATCAGGACTGAAAAGATTCAAGACATTTGTAGGTCATATGTAAAAAGATAAAAAATTAAGACAAAATTCTCGTAAAAATATATATAATGCATAGTATTGTTTTATGTTATTAATTAACATAGTTGATGATGTTAAATCTTAAAAAATGTTATGATGCATACACAATAATTCAAGAAAGGAAATCCCAGAAAGTTGATTCTGTTCATGTGCCGTGTCCAGCAGAATAGAATCAACTTTCTGGGATTTTAAAAAAACGTTCTTTTAGGATATCCAAATTTGAAGTCAACATGTTTTGTTTTTTTTAAACCTATAATATGCAAATTTTGGCTACTTGGGTGCCTATTTTCACCTCCTGCAGACATGTTGCTACAGTTAGTTTGTCACCAAGTATCCAGTTGTGTTTCTAGCTACACGGTGAATGTAAGTCCAGTAGTCGCTTTCACATCAGTTTTTGATCTCTTCCAAATCCTGAGGAAAAAATCTACCTCTTACGAAATCTTTCATTTTTATTCTTTAGCATGGGGCTAACTTTGTTTGGTGATTGACAAGTATTCCCAGTATTTTTTTTGCTATGAACCACTAATTTCACATTAATACCGTATCATTTCTTCACTTGTTCATAAAATGAATGTTGATTATAAGTAATTAACAAATACTTTAATTATAATACTTCAAAGAAATCAAGAGCTAGTAATAACTGCAAAATATAATACAGAAATTATCTTTTCATTGGATAATTTTTTCTGTGGTAATCAAGGTACAATCTCTGGGGTCATTAAATGAAGCCAAAGTGAAGTGCAAAAAAGCTGCTGTTCATCTTTACAGCCTGGTACCAAAAAAAGACAAACAAAACAAAAACAAAAATAAACAAAATGGTTTTCACCCCTATGGATTATTGAACGCAGGTTGCTAACCAAGCTTGGTGACGATAACTTAGCAGTCCATCCTCTTGTCCAAATATGATCATGTCTGGCTCCCAGAAAAAAACAACATTGCATTTTGAAACATCAAAGCTAGCATTTTGGCCAAACCATGAGTCCAGAAACCAGCGACTGTCATCACATGGTGACTACTTCCATCCTTTATATACAGTCTATAGTGTTAATTTGTTTCTTATGTTTTTCCCATGGTAACACTAGAAGCCGATTCCCCTATCAGGACTGTGCATCCTGCCACATTAAAAAACTCCTCAGGAATGGCTGAGGGAACATAACGCACTCCACTCGCCCCACAATCTACAGGACCCAAAGTATCTGATGCTTGTTTTTGGGGAGGAGTGGGATCTACACAGTATTAGGCAGACATGTTGGGGCTGATCAGTGGTTACTGTACATTGCCCACTTATCTTAGGCTTGTATCTCTTAATTTCCTTTATTGTATTAGTTTTGATCATTTTTTTCAGTTAATTATTAATAAGTTATTCTATTTCTTTGCTTCTTCAACTCTCTTGTTACTTTCATTTTACATGTTTTAGAGTTAATGACCCCAACAAATTAAAATGTAAGAAGGGGGGTTTCTCTGACACTATTTCATACAGATACAAACTCTAAATTTGCTTTAGGCAAGATTAACTGTAATGTTATGTTCTATGAGCCGAACAAGAGAATCAAGAGAAACCTGGAGCACAGTACCAGCATCAGCTCTGCTCACTTTTGATAACTGTCATTAACTTCAAAGCATAATCTCCCTGTGCTTCCTACAAAATGCCAATTAAACGTCTGTAGAGAACATTTCGCTGAATGCATTCTACAGCAGCCGCAGCACAGCATGGTCATCACAATCCTCCCAGTGCAGAATTAGTACAAATTCCTCATGTCGCATTCACATCCTGCAGTCTGCTCCTGGCAGGACTCTGAGCTGTCCCAGGTGTCACTGTACATCCCCCTGTTAGGCTGCACCTAATGACGCTCATTGCCCAGCATCGGGAAATGTGGTCATTGAGTGCTGCTAAGCAACAGGCATTCACACTGTTCTCACTAAAATCACCTCCCCAGTAAAATGGACACCACTTGGCCGGGTGGGCTTCTGTTGCCTCTCTGTCTCACAGACTTGACTTTCCCTAGTTAGAGTGTTATCTCAAACAGAGGTCTCAGTTATTTTTTGCAAGTCAGAGACATAGGACGTACATCCCGGCAGGTCTGTGATAATGTTGAACCACAGCAGCCAGGCAGCCTTCACTAATGGTCACCCAGTCGACTCTTGGCTCCATATTACAGCTTTTCTGTCACTTGACTGAAAAATGTCTGTAACTGAAAACTGGCCTTGCTGTTTTTCACCTTCACTTCTGTCTGGTACACTGTACATAGATTTGTCAGGATTTCTGTGGCTACTAATTTCAGCAGATCTCCACTTTTAGCACACACTTAACTTAAAGCCAATCAGGCCTTTTATTAACATATTCAACACATTTTTAGTTACTTACATCATTTAAACCCCTACATTCATCAGAAATTGAAATGCAGAAGAAAGAGTCAAGAATTCCAGATCAGGTCCCAGTCATTAGAACCCCCAAATGGAGTGACAGATGGACTATATCTTATTTAAACTTCTCATCAAGGACCTGATGTTCTCTTTGCTGTTGAAGTGTGGTACCATTGTGTTAAGACTTTAAAGAAGGCCTTCAGAAGAAAAAAACTTGAGGATGCCTGTGAGCCAGGAAAGGGATTTTAAAAAGATCTCCAAAGTAAAAGAAATTATTTCACTGTAACGAAAATCATCTTCAAGTGGTGTCAATTTCAAATGGCCAGTCACCCAGCATATGAAGCCAACGAGCAGGCTGTTCAAGATAAAAAATAGTCTCTGGTAACCTCAAAATATCTGCAGGTAAGTGCTGCAGCTGTTGGTTTAAAAGTGCATGCATCTGCAATCAGTGTTTAGACCGTGAACATATAGGCAAAGAGCAAGAAACTAGGAATAACGTGCTCTGGGTAGACACACTAGAGACAGAGTTCTTTGGCCACAGTAACAGCAAGAGTAAACAGGTTTGATGCAAATTTTCAGCAGAAAAATCTCACACCAATTTTGAACTGTGGTGTTATTGTTTGGGTTCACTTTTCTCCCCTCGGGACTGGGCAGCTTGCATTCATTGATTCAACTAACAATTCTGTATTGTGTCAAAGGGTGCTTGGAGATAAGGTGGGGCCATCTGTCCCAAAGTCAACAGGATAATGATCCTATGCACACTAACAAATCCAGCAAGGAACGGCTCAAAAAGTAGAAATTGAGGCTTGAGCACTGGGCTACTTAAAAGGGACTTTTTTTCTGTCATATATACATAGAAAATATAATTTTAAAAAAATAATAATAATCATCTTTGAAACTTATGATTTGCTTATGATTGTTCTTCACTGTTTTGTTAACACGATCAATCACATGGCAACTCATTTAGGCATGTAGACATGGTCAAAGTGACCTGCTGAAGTTCAAACTGAGCATCAGAATGGGGAAGAAAGGTGATTTAAGTGACTTTGAACATGGCATGGTGGTTGGTGCCAGACAGGCTGGGCTGAGTATTGCAGAAACTGCTGATCCACTGGGATTTTCCTACACAACCATCTCTAGGGTTTACAGAGAATGTCCTGAAAAAGAGAAAATATCCAGTGAGCAACAGTCCTCTCTGTGAAAATGTCTTGTTGATGCCAGGTGTTAGAAGAAAATGGACAGGCTGCTTTGAGCTGATAGGAATGCAACAGTAACTGAAATTGCCACTCATTACAACAAAGGTAGAGGATCTCTGAATGCACATGTCAATCCTTGAAGCAGATGGGCTACAGCAGCAGAAGACCACATCAGGTGCCACTCCTGTCAGCTAAGAACAGGAAACGGAGGCTACAATTCAGATTGGCTCACCAAAATTGGACAATAGAAGATTAGAAAATCTTTGCCTGGTCTGATGAGTCTCAAATTCTGTTGTGACATTCAGTTGGTAGGGTCAGAAGTTGGCTTAAACAATATGAAAGCATGGTGGTGGTAGTGTAAAGGTGTGGGAGATATTTTGTTGGCACAATTTGGACCCCTTATTACCAACTGAGCATTGTTCATGTCCATCTCTTTATGACCACAGTGTACTCATCTTCTGATGGTTGCTTTCAGCAGGATAATGCATCATGTCACAAAGCTTGAATTATCTCAAACTACTTTCTTGAATATGACAATGAGTTATATGAGTTTCTGTGTGTATGTAGATCAGCATATGCACATATTTTTTGATTGTAAAGGGGCAGCCAATCAGGGGAAAGTAGGCTTAAAGCAAGGGAGAAGGGAGCTAAGATGGCTTGTTTCAGACAGAGGATGAACTGATGGGGCTGTAAAAAGGCAAACAAGGGTGTTTTTAAACTGTGAATCATACAAAGTAGAGTCCAAGAAAAAAAAAATGGATATGCATAATAGGTCCCCATTGGGAAACATAGTCCACATTGCATATTGAAATGGTGTCGATAGATTTTCAACAGAGTTCATTCAATTCAGTTTTTAAGGAGAGAATGGTCGAAAATTGCAACGTAAGAGACAAACACCCACAAGAAGTTCTTTCTGCTAAATAGGCCAATACTAGATTTTGATGCCAAGAGTGTACTCTATTTTTCCACAAAACAATATCACATATTTTGGCATTTGTGAGGAATGATAGAATCCCTTAGGATGTTCATCTGGACGTAGCGTTTTCAGTGGGAGAAACGTCCCTTAGGATGTTGTTCAAATGTACCACCTTTATGTATAGGCGCTCTATCAATAAGGATCAAGTGTGTGCTTGAGCAAATATGTCCAAAATGCCAGCAGTTTCCATTGGATGCACTCACTTTTTTTTTTTTTTACATGACTGACTGGATTGAAAAGCCGGCCACTTGCATGCATAATATTTCAGCAGTCTCTAAAAGCATCCACTGCATATCAATGCAGCACCATGTAATTCCTTTTCATTGTTAAATTAAAAGAGTATGACCTTATTAATCCTACAATTCAGAACAAATTAAGTTCACATGCACCCACACTGTTTACAGTTTATAATACAGGGAATACTGTGAGAATTATAGCCCACATCACGCTGCTTTATTTGTTTTTTCCAACCTATGTAACTCTACTGTCACTGTGCTTTTACACTGTATTTGTATTCCACCCTCCGGGGGTCCCGCATTTAGTATCAGAGACACTACTCGTGTATCAAAAACACTAGCGGACCACACACTGTGCGCAAGCCACCGACGCTGATTTCATGCTGCTGTTCCGTGGCAATAACTCATACAGGAGACCACACACTCCCACTCTTTCTACAGATGGAATAAAGTGGTTGTGATAAGACCATGTGGGAGTGTATTACAGTGCAGAACTGCATAGTGAAGATGACTGTCAGGGTCCAGCAGGAGAGAATTAACAGCAGGTGGAGTAGCATTGGTCATCAGCACTCTTAATGTATGTGCTGAGGAATTACATAAAATACCTCTGCAGTTTTATACGCAGGTTCTTTAAAGGAATTACTTGTCAGAGACTTCAAGAACACAGTGTATGAACATAACAATAAGATGAAAAGCAAATGCTCTTTGTGCCTGAGCTGCAAGCAGGAACACCCAGCAGTTTGGCAGTTGTATAGTGTGCCATGCTGACTCACAGCCTGGGGCGGCCATAGTGGATCAAAATGCAACCAGCAGCCAAAGGATGACGTGAGGTAAATGTCAGATCTTTGCTGCACAGTCCACTTTAATCCCAGACTGCTGGGAAATATGACTTGGATTCAGGTGATGAAGTTCACAGGAACCTCTCAATGTAAGACACTTCAGGAATGGTTTTTATACAACATTTTCTCTTTTGTCAGTAAATCTAATAAAAACCCCAAAGCAACAATGTCCCCACATACGCCTACTGACCCACCCCCGGACTTTCTATCCGAGCCCATTTGTTGTTACTCAAACGCCCATTGTTTTCAAAGGGTTAAATGGCACTCTCATATCTGTCCGTTAAGTATGAAGGAAGAATCGGACAGGAGTAAAAAGTCAATGTGCATTCATGTAGTGTTGTATAAATTAGAAATCAGAAAAACACATTTCCGACTTGAAAATTCCCTTGAACCCCTACTCAAGTTGGAAAAACAACTTGAGTAGGTTGGACAGAATTTGTAACATGGTATTAAGCGGTAACTGTTAGTTGCTGTGCTTGTAGCACAAGCTAGATTAGTTAGAAGAGTTATTTATTTGCAGTAGTTCTGATAGCAAGTCAACAAGCCAGGTAATGTAATTATATCATTGGAAACAACTGTGAACATGTTTGCAAAGTAATAAAACACAACACATCATCTTTGTTAAGTCCATGTTATTTTCACTTTCCAGCTTAGAAGAACATGAACAGTTGGCAGGCTTTCAGACTTTCACATTTGAGTGCACGTGTATATAAATGATGGACATAGCCAGTGTGACATCACGGGCCAGATTTTGGCTGCTGCCATGTCGGATTTTTTAAGCTAGAAGTGACTGTAATTGGACAAGAGGGTGGAGTGCTAAGTTATTAGCTAAGGCTAGCAAGGTTAGCAAGCTATCGTCATAAACTGTATGGGTGCAATGCAGATATGCACTGCACTCATACTAACACACTAGCATACTAATAAAGTTTTAGAATTACGAAATACACCATATATATAGATATATATATATATATATATATATATATATATATATATATATATGTGTGTGTGTGTATCCAGAAAATTATTCAGAGAGGCTCAAACTGTTTTTGTACAGGTCACATGCTTTTCGATGCTGTAAAGTTGGCCATTTTAACATTGGAGTCTATGGGGATTCACTTGCTTTTGGAGAAATTGCAACTTTTAGCACTTCTTTTTGGCACTGTCTGCATGTTTCAGCCCCAGACTGAGAGCACGTAAATGCACAGTCAAAATTAACATACACCTAACAGTACTAAGAATGTAATGTTGCAGCATGCTGAGAGCTCAACATACTACAACTTACACAAGGACAACCAAACACAGGAGTTCTTAAGTGAATGCCACTTTTGTCTTAGATTAAGAAAAGTTTGTGAACAAGAGATTGCATTGAACTGTTTTGCAATTCCAGATTTGACTTTATTATCTCAAATCTCTATTTTCTGGCCAGGCACACTGGCTTCCTTGAGTCTCGCCTCACTGACTGTCGCCTCACAGACAACTATCAAATTTCAGATGTTTACTTCTGCTTACAGCCATGATGCCAATGAGTCTAAGAAGGCAAGAGAACTTCAAGTTTCAACCCTTTTTGGTTCATCTCTTCTGAAGTTGTAATAATTATCCATTAAGAGGCATTCCTCATATATTAAACACCATGAAGCATGAATTTAAATGTCCTACAGTGTGTTCTTGTGCCAATATTTGATGCAGTGTAGTATCTGAGTTGAAAACTTCAACTTTGATATGTTTTAGTAACTTGAAGTATATGACATAAACAAGCATGCATGCTTAAAGAAATACAGACCTGTGGTTAAGCACCTGCCCAAAGTCATAATATACTGCTTTAATATTTTTGTATAATTTATAAGCAAACCCCACTACATAATTTCAGTTATATAAAAAGTTGGCAATGCAAGGTTTTAAGTTAAGTAATATATGTAGTGCAGTTTCCTGGATGACTGTTTTCATTGGCATTCAGTCCTGGAACCTTATGTCAGGATGGTAAAAGGTGTCCTTGTTTTATTAGCAGGAGTTCAATGTGCATATTTATTAAACCTAGTGTAGCAAGAGCAAGAACATAGGATTTTTGTTTGTTTGTTTGTGGTCATTTCTGGCAACCAATTGGAATTTCATGTTAACCCCATATATATGAGATATGAGAGGAATCAGTTACGTCTTCCCTCACACCCACATTCTCCCATTTTCATTCAACATGGCTTCTCTCTGTAAGCTGCCTAAGAAGGACGCCACCTGGACTCAGCCCCCCTATTACAAAGAGGTACTATGGTTCATCAAGCAACAGCTCACTGAACCACACTTGAGTCTGGGTGAGGCACTGTGCTTGTCGCTGCATTCTGTTTCGTCAGTGCTAGAGTGGAACAGCCAGTCACCGCAACACCAAGAAACTCTGACTGTAAGAGGAAGGCTCCCTCCCTGGGGGATGTGAACATATATATATATCTATAGCATGGGTTTCTCTCTTCACACAGATGAGAACACACTTATAAAATGCTGGCCACATTCACTGACAGTGTTGTGATGGATGAAATCAGTGGTATAATGCAGAGAAGTAGTACCAGCGAACACTGGAGGTGAGCAGAAAGAACAGAACAGGCCAGTGAAGCTTGAAATAGAATCTGTTCTGCCTGTTTTTCTCTTCTTCTTCTTCTGTAGCTGGATGCTGCTTACCTCAACCTCAGGCTTATTGCTCTTGTGAGGTAGATACACTTTATTGCCAAAAATATTTACTCACCCATCCAAATCATTGAATTCAAGTGTTCGAATCACTTTCATGGCCACATGTGTATAGAGCACCTAGGCATGCGGACTGGTTCTACAAACATTTGTGAAAGAATGGGGTCAGCGGATGCTGAGGCGCATAGTGTGCAGAGGTCACCAACTTTCTGCAGAGTCAGTAGCTACAGACCTCCAAACTTCATGTAGCCTTTAGATTAGCTAAAGCACTTCGCTCTCAGACTGCTGGCTTACTTGTGGTTCCTAGGATATTTAAAAATAGAATGGGAGGCAGAGCCTTCAGCTTTCAGGCCCCTCTTCTGTGGAACCAGCTCCCAGTTTGGATTCGGGAGACAGACACCCTCTCTACTTTTAAGATTAGGCTTAAAACTTTCCTTTTTGATAAAGCTTATAGTTAGGGCTGGATCAGGTGACCCTGAATCCTCCCTTAGTTACGCTGCAATAGGTTTAGGCTGCTGGGGGTTTCCCATGATACACTGAGCATTTCTCTTTCCCTCACCTCTGTTCACTCACCATGTGTTTTTACACCTTTCTGCATTTAATGAGCTATTATTAATCTCTGGCTCTTCCACAGCATGTCTTTCTCCCTCACCCCCA
>VUQS01042397.1:0-10377 GCA_015108495.1 Heterochromis multidens
TTGGGGTTTTCTCTGTATTATTGTAGGGTCTTTACCTTACAATATAAAAAGCCTTGAGGCGACTGTTATTGTGATTTGGCGCTATATGAATAAAATTGAATTGAATTGAGCTATTTCAGCTGAGAGTTATTCAACATTATTCAGTGTTAGGAGAGATGGTTCTCTCTCAGACCACAGGCTTTCTTGTGGTTGCTAGAATTTCTTAAAGTAGAATGAGAGGGAGAACCTTTACCTATCAGGTCCCTCTCCCTTAGACACCCTCTCTACTTTTAAGATTAGGCTTGAAACTTTCCTTTTTGATAAAGCTTATAGTTAGGGCTGGATCAGGTGACCCTGAATCCTCCCTTAGTTATGCTGCTATAGGCTCACACTGCTGGGGGACTTCCCATGATGCACTGAGCACTTCTTCTTCACTCCCCTCTTTTCACCTCTTTTCCATGCCACAACTTCATGCCATTAACTTTTGTCTTTTGCCTGAAATTTGTTGTTTGTGGCCTAATTCTGCAGGAGGTCTCTTCCTGTTAAAAGGGAGTTCTTCTTCTCCACTATTGCCAGGTGCTGCTTATAGGGGATCATTTGATTGTAGGGTCTCTACCTTCCAATATAAAGCACCTGAAGGCAGCTGTTGCTGTAAACTAGCACTATATAAATAAAACTGAACTGAACAGATCACATTTTTACCCACCTTGATGTTTCATACTGTTAATGGAAACTAAGGTAACCAAATGTGTTGAAACTCTGTTAATGGTTGAGCATCAGGTGACACGTGGCATTATTGCTCTTGTAAGTAAATGACTGTAGAAAATTAACCCAAAATGTTTTCACGTGAAAGGTCTCTTAAGTAACACAGTTAATACTCAGCTGGATGTGTTGTTTTGATTATGCTACTATAACCTTTATCACAGTTTGCTTTACTATAATACAGTCAAGATCAACCAAACTAAAACCCAGGATAAGTCTGTTTTATGAAGACTTTTCATTAAAAGCTCTTAATCCTATTCTTCAGGTGGTTGTATTTAGATTTCTCTAACAGGAAATTAATTTATGGAGTCCCTCAGGGTTCCATCCTCGGGCCATTACTATTCTCCATTTGCATGCAGATGACCAATTTCTCAGTTGACTCAAACAAAACATACCAAACTGCATTCTTGCATTACAAATGATAAACACTGGGTTTCTCAAAATTTTATTCCAGAAGCTGTTATCATTAGTCCAGACCTACTGCATTAAAGTGCAGCAATCTACTAGATGTCTTGATGCATGCTCAATAATCCAGGTAAGGAAATCCCAGAAAGCTGAATCTGTTCATCTGGACGTAGCGTTTTCAGTGGGAGAAACATTTCGTCACTACATCTAAGTGACTTCTTCCAAATGACTAAAACCAGCACCACTGAGTAACAGTGGGCCGTGAGGTCAGTTTCATGATCATTAATATGCAAATTGTCATGACCATTGATCAATGGCCATGAGTACCATTCACAGAGAGTTGGGGAATGGCTGCAATCACAGCATTGTAAGATGGTGACAGATGTACCCTTAGGACCCCTTCTCAGTTCAGAGATGGTCTTTCCCTTTTTGTGTAAATGGCCTCCTTGACTTCCCATTCAAACCAGCGTTCCTCCCTGTCCAGGATGATGAAACGTTTCTCCCACTGAAAACGTTACGTCCAGATGAACAGATTCAGCTTTCTGGAATCTACTAGATGTTATCTTTGACAGTGAAAATAGTTTTGACTACCAGTTGAAGGCTGTATATTTTAAAAAAAACAACAACAAAAAAAAAGACATCCTCCCACTAGCCTGTGATGGACTGGCGACATGTCCAAGGTGTACGCCACCTCTCTATTCCACCTCTTGATGCCTGGGACAGACTCTACTGCCCCCACAACCCTAATCTGGAAAAGTGGTTAAGAAAATGGTAGAATGGTTGGATGGATGGATTCCTTTATATCCACAAACACCTTGAAAACTGTCATTCATGCTTTCTCTTATCCCGTTTAGACTTTTCAGGCACATTTGGGGTTGAACTATGATTACAACTCCAAAATGCTCATCCATTTGGTGCCTGAAGACAGGCCGAGATCCTGTGGCAAAGGCCTTTTCCTGGAAAAAAAACAGCCAGGACCGCCTTAGGTTCAGGTGGCTCTTTGACCCAGCATTTTGAGTTTATGGACTTTCAGGTTTTGTTTACTGAATATTTTCTGTTTGATTTTTAGGTTGCGTTGTGCTTACTTTTTCATCTTCATGTATTTCCTTAGTGTATTTAGGCTTTACTTCTTAGTTCCAGTTTGTAATACTAGGGATTTATGCTTCAGCAGGAAATCTGTGCCGTAACCTACTCCGTAACCTGATGTGCATCTTCCTAGAAATGTCACTACATGCCGGATTGATGCAGCCCGCAACTACTATGATTGGCCTGTTCAGCACCGATGATTCCTCCTGTGCATTTCTGGCTACTTTTTTGACACAGATTTTGAATTTGTTAGTGAGAAAATAACGATCATTGCCTCCATATAAGGACTCACAGATGTCAGTAAATTCCTGGATGGAGATTGCCAAAACTAGACATGAGGGAATCTACAAAGAAGTGCAAAAACTCGAGGGACAAATATTTTTGCTTCCACAAAACAAAAAAAAGAAACTGACCACAAGCTGACACTGGAGGGAAAAATATAACATCGTATTCCTTATCATCTCAAAACAAGGAATAATAATCATATCATCAATTTAAGGGCTCACAAATGTCAGCAAATTCCTGGAGGGAGATTGCTGAAACTATCAGACTGAGCGTGAGGGAATGTACAAAGAAGTGGAAAAACGAGAGCGACAAATATGTTCGCCCCCCAAAAAAAAACTGATCACAACAAAGAGCGGGGACCCAGAAAGGGAAAAAAGTCCCAGCATTTTGTTTGTTTCTATTGGCTGGCACCGCATATAAAACACTGGGACACGACCACATGGTAATTCACACATAATTCACCAGCACAAGCATAAATGCCAGCAACAACGTCGGCCATTTACGTAGGATACGTCGTAGCTCTACAAAGATTCACCACAGAAGTCTAAATCAAGTCTTAGAATTTAGGTTTTTCCCTTCAGTGTTTCTTGTCCCATCTTCTTGTGTCAGTTCCCCTCTGTTAAGCTCATTCATGTGTCTGTGTTTCCCCATTTAGTTATTGCTTCCCACTTCCTGTTTTATTTTTGTAGTTACCTGTCTCTAGTATCTTACGTTTACTTTTATTGTCCCTCCTATCTCGTGCTGTGTTCACGTCCCCCTAATTGCACTCCTGTGTGTAAATACTGTGTTCCCTTTAGTCTTTGCCTCAGCATCTGTTAACCCTCCCTGTGTGTTTTCTGCCTGTTTTACCCGGATACTCTGGATTTAGTTTGTCTGCCTTTTGGATTTTGTATTTCTTGGACTGTTTCATTACCTAATTAAAGGTCTGTTTTGAGTTTATTCCAACCTGTTTTAGAGTCCACATTTGGGTCCTCATTTTCCAATACGTGACACATCCTGACCAAGGATATCAGGAAAGCAGGCTCTTTTTCCTCTTTGGTTGTCAGTCTGCACTAGAAACGGATTTTGGAAGGTGTGTTCAGAGGCAACAAGAGAGAAGGAAAGGCAGGAGTGTGGAAGGATATTACAAAATGGAGCTGCCAGGCAGGGGGTAAAGAGGAAGACCACAGAGGAGGTTCATGGATGTAGTGAAGGAGGACGTGCAGAGTTTTTTGCCTGCAGTAAACATAATTCAACCATTTAATCTATGGCTATTTTTAGCTGAAATTAAAATATTACACTATCAGATGTGTTACTGGTGAGTTTCTGTTGATTTTTAAGATTTTGAAAACCTTCTGACATAAACTAACATGGTTATTAACGTACCCTGGCTTATTTCTGTGCATTCATTCAGTCTGAAAGATTGGTGATTTGAATCCATGTTGAGGCTTCACAGACCAGAGAAGTCACTCGATATCACAGGCAACCACTTCCTCCATTTTCATCTGAACCATCTGTTTGCATTCTTCATCACTGTATAACTTTAGTTTACTGACTCCCAAAATCCCATTTCCTACTTTCACCCACATCCCTTTTTTTTTTCTCCTCTCACATCAGCTTCTGCCTCTGCAGTGTTTTTCTTCATCTTTACATTCCTTCTCCAACTTGTGCCTCACTATGTTTCAATTATATCTGACAAGCTAGCCAGGAAGTGGTGAGAAAATATTTCTCTGGCAACATAAACCTGATCTGAAATTACTTTTTCCTCAATCGCTGCTTCACAAACACTTCAGGTGAGAAAACTGTGTTTTTCTTTTCTATATTCATTATAGTTTTAACTGTGGGCATCTGTGCAGAAAAGAGTAATTATTCACAGCCAGTGAGTGAGTTTTGTGGTACATTAACAGTGGCACCCAAAACTAAATCTGAACCATATACTGACCTTTGATAAGTGGCTTTATAGTGTAGTGGTTTGCACATTCACCTAACAAGCAAAAGATCCCTGGTTTAATTCCAGGAGGAGACACAAATTTGGGGTTGCGTCAGGAAAAGGCATCCTTTAAATCAAACATGTGGAGCTACCTGCTGTGATGACCTCTTGTGAATAATTTAGCAGCTGAAAGTAGCTTCTTCCACTGAGCCTTTGCTAAACAGTGATGGAAACCTTGAAAAGTGATAATGAAATTATAAGTTTCTGTTATCTGTTGCCTGTCAAAAATAGTAGTTTGATCCATTTGCAGCAGGTCCAGTCTTAAAGGCAATTGGGCAATTGGTCAGCGGTCTTAATGGGATGCAAACTATGGGTCTCCTGGCTGATAAACACATGAATGAAGTGTCATCATGCAGATTTTGGTGGTCTCTATAAAACACAGCAGTTATCCCTTGGCAGCCAATATTGCCACAGTGTAAACGCATTGACACCAGAAGGCAACTTGAGAATAAAGGGGAGACACAGGTGGAATCTGACAGGAAGGCAGTACCTGATGGCTCACTGCTTATTATCTATTTATGTTTTCTCTCAAATCTTCCAGATGCATCACATCAGTTCTGTAGAGGGAGCCTATTTCTCAGTTGACCCAAACACAACGGGGCAAAATCCAGTCTTTTTTTACAGATGCTTAAAACTGGTTTTCTCTAAATTTTAAATTCTGGAGCTTTTATTATCAGTCCAGACTCATTCCCTGAACTTTAAAGCCCAGTGGAGAAATGCAGGTTTTATCTTTACAAAGAAAGTTAAATTTGACTCCCAAATGAAAGCTCACACTTAAGAGCTGCAGCTCATTCAAGACTTTGTGTTTGATTAGCTGTCTGACATCAGAAAAAACTGAAAGACTTAACAGAGTAAACTGAGCTTTCCATCCTCCAGTTTTATGCTGCTGTTATACAATTTGAACTCTATTGATGAGCTGATGAAACAAACAGCAGGTCTAATTCTTTACTGTCTGAAAGTCTTTGTTTTTATGGCACTTTTTATAAAACTGATACTGGATTGAGTTCACGTTGACTCACACAAAGTTTTCACAAAGGATTTTTCTGTGTTTGTTTTGAAAAATACACATGAAAAGGCAAAAAAAACAACAACAAAAAAACAATCTCAAACACTGTCAATAGCATGCCAAAGCAACAGGTGGCAATATAACCCTAACCACATAGAAATACTGGCCAATGAAAAGCCTACAAACAATAATAGGGCACACATTCTGACATTGAAAAAGGAGGTAAATGTGTGACACCTTTGATGCTGCCAGACAAAATCTCTGTTTTCTTCATCCACTGAGCTTCTCAAAATCTTAACCCTTGAAGGGCTTTTTCTAACGCTCCGTTTTTAGTGACCTAAAATGTTTACATGTGGACGAAAAGCCAAAACACATAGAAAAACCTACATTTACCAAAATACCCATGTATACATGCAGACAGGGCCTAAATCTACATACATTTACACATAACCTGCGATAAGCATGATAGAAACGATGTTGGACCATTGCTTCAAGTCAGTTTTCACTCTTGTTTACAAGTAAACACACAGAGTGAACCTTTAACCTAAATTCTTTGATTTGGCTGATTTTCTTTTGACCAAACACTCACAGCACTTATCAAATTCTAACCTGATATGGTAATGATTTTATTAGACACTCACTGCTTTACTCATCCAGCAAAAAATAAGGAACATCATCATCATTCACTGGAATCTTAGTTTGTAAATTTAAGTCCAAGATTCACTAGTTTTTAGGAAAAAATATCTGGATCTTTATTTGCTAGGAGGTCGTCTGATTGTTGGGGTTTTCTCTGTATTATTGTAGGGTCTTTACCTTACAATATAAAGCACCTTGGGGCGACTGTTGTTGTGATTTGGCGCTATATAAATAAAATTGAATTGAATTAAACTGCCTGTTTTAACCAAGCAGAGCTGAGCGGTTGGATGCGGTTATTAAGTCTTAAGTCATTGTGCAACACTCTGGGACACCTCTGACTCTGTTTTATCTAATCCACAGTCAAAATCTACTGCACTGGTCACTGCACTGGAAACAATTAGGAAAAAGTTTCCTCATCCCTTTGGGAAAGTTCTTGTGGTGGAAATGCAGCTTGTGTCTCTTTGGTGCTTTGGAGCAAGTAGGGAACAGCTCACCAACATTACAGTCTTTAAAATGAACCCAACATGTATGTGTGTGTTTGTGTGTGTGTGAGTGCTGTACCAGTTGTTCACGGGGCAGACGTGCTGATTGTAGAGGGCCATCGCGTATCTGTAAAGTCAAAGAAGACGAAAATCTTTGGTCAAAAATCTGAACAGACAATTGACAAATGAAGAAGATTCAGTTATCCTGTCATGATATGGTCTGGAGATAATAGCAGCTATGCTCTCAAAACATGTCCAAAGTCAAATCCCTGCAACAAAAGGTCTGTTTCACTCACTGTACTGCAGTATTTGAAAGTATTCAACTAGACTAAAGTCAATCCGGGCTCTAACATTTTTTCCCACTACAAAACACACATGAATCACCACACTGTTGTTTTTAGAGATGGAGACAGCTCATCTTCGTCATACATGTGCGCAGAGCCTGATGGCTGCATATTAATCTGCACTGTTACACCAGAGGACTGTTTGGTATTTTTATGTGTGTGTTTTTTAAATGTGTCAGTTACACAGTGACTACCTCGAAACACACAGGCAGATCCTAACAGAAAAATGGAAGCCATTCATCAGACACGTGATTGCACTATGAGGTACATTTTAGGAGCACATGTTCACTTAGTCCACCACTTTGGTGCAGACTCATATCTCACAAACTCAAGGATGGATTTCCATGAAATTCTGTACAGATATTTAATTTTCCCCAGAGGATGAATGCTTCTGATTTTGGTGTACCTCTGACTTTCCTCCTGGTGCTACCATGAGCTCTTGTACAACAAGGTTTAGCAACTATTCAATGGAGATTTTTCACAAACTATCCAGACCGTTTTTTTATGCAAAACCATCTGGAAAGTCCTCGGAAACAACTTGAAAGGGGCTGGTACTTTCCAAATACAACTGGTAATTGATTGGTTGAAGCATCATTGTCTCTTCCCACCTATAACCTCTCCTGTAGCTGAGACTTTACTGGCCAGTAGTTCCTCCTGGACACTTTTTGGTCCAAACCAACACCGCTTCAACCACAATTACGTAGCTTGAAGTCTAGCTGACTTGAGTTATCGTGACCAAGCTCTAAGCATCAAACTCTGTTGCTAAAAGATGAAGCCAACACACAAGTGCCAAAAACTGCAATTCCTCTAATGGCCACTTGAGGCTGACTCCAAAAGCAAGTCAATCCCCATAGACTCCTGTGTTAAAATGGCCAACTTTACAGCAAAAAGCATCTTTAATCCCTAGTACAAAACTCGGTTTTGAGCTTTTCTTCTATTCTTCCCCCTTCATAACAGCTGTACAGGGGTGATGATTTTTTATAGGTTATCCTTTTAGATTCCTGTGAGGCTTAAAGCCACAGCTACTGTGAGGTATACTAAGACAAGCATCTCTAGCTGCTTGCTGCAAAGCCTCACCTCCTCTAAAGTGAGTCACTGAGCTGGAGCTCTCCAGCATGTTTGTGCTGTTGGTGCATTTTTCTAGGAATTAACTTTCAAGTAATATGGTTTGCTGTGCATTGCAGACCTTCCAAGAAGTCTGTGCTCCAGTTTTGATGAGTGAAATTCTAGTATTTTGCCATAATCTCTCAAATCTCACAAGAATCCAGCTCCCAGTGAAGTAGACCACAGCTGCAGGGTGAACTAAAATCACTTCTGAGAGTTTTTGCTCTTCATTTTTCTTCTACTTAGGTTTATGACCATAATCCTGCAAAATTTATGACATGTCTACCATCTCTGGTGACACTTTTTGTTCTGTGCTCTTAGGTAAATATTTGCAAATACTGCAAGTTAATACAACATTTTGTTTACATATTTTGCTTAAGATCAGCCTCATAAATCTGCTAATAAAGTTACACTGTAGCTTTAATATTTCTTTAACTATAACCCATACCTGCTAGTGCTCCCATTTTTTTCAGGTTTATCCCAAATAAACCTGTATGTTTTGCTTGTGGGGCTCACGTTACACATAGTCTATGCAATGCATACAGTTTTTTCCCATCTCCTACTGTAACCTGGCCAACTTGATTCAAAAGGTGTTATCACTATATTAACTATCACGCTGTTGCTTCACCACTCCTCTCTCCTCTGAAAAGGCATAAATGAATTAAGTCACATGTGCTTCTTGTTGAACATGTTTGGTATAAGTCCAACTCTACAAACACTCACTTTTACCACATTTAGACAAACTAAAACAGCTTGTTACCAAAGAACGGCCCATTAAGAAGCTGTTTTGGCTTTAACCTTTGCAAACACTCTCACTCTACAGTGCTGTATAACTACTGATTTAACCTGTATTAATGGAAGCAATTCCACTCTGGTTATGTCTGTTCCCACCCCGCCTAAAATCTCCCATATTTTGAAACCTAAATGTTGGCAGGTGCACTAAAACTCAGGTTTAAATATGTCATGAATACCCCATTAGCCCCTTTCAAAAAAAGCAAAAAGACATATTGCACCACAGATCAGATACACAGACCCAGAAAAACAAGCTGCCAACAGACATGTGACTGCTGGAGCGTCTTTATTGATCACTGATAACAAGGGAATTCTCAGGTCAGAAAAATTGATTTGCCCTTTACAAAACAAACAGTGATAGTATGGAGTATACTCGCAAGTAGAGTATGCCCTTTCATTGATTTTTATGCAAAGAACAAGCTAAAGAATGAATGAAAAATATTTCATTATGATTGGAAAAGTCATTTCTCCCATCAGAGATGACACATTTTGGCTCGATGTAAATAATTTAGTTAGCTTTGGTTAAAATGTAAAACATGAACTCCTCATATTTTCCCACAAAAGCCTCACACAGCTGGCCAGAGCTGCAGCGCATGCTGCAGAGTTTTTAGGTCATGAAAGTAGCTGACAAAGCATTCAAAGGCAGAAGCAGACAGGTGTCGACGTGCCTGAAAAAACAGCAGGTCTGACAGGAGGAGGGGGATTACAGATTCAACACTGACAGGGGAAGCTTTAGAGGCCCAGCGTGAAGAATTCTCGCACCCATTTAACAAAGATGTAAAAGGCTCACAGAGGAGACTGTGAATCCTCTCACACTTAGAAAAGAAAAGAGGAGGAAATCAGCTGTTCCCCAGCATCCTAAATCTGTAGAAAGTGTACAAAGATATTATCTACAGTTTATAGAGCTCAGTCTATGAACACAGACTTGTTTAATTGTTTTCTTCAGAGATCATTGTCTGGAACAATAACTAGAAAACATGATGAGATGAGGTTTAAAATTATCTGTGCAACTCTTGATGTAGACTTGCACAATGCTGCACTGGCTTTTATACAAAAATTATTATTGAATGACCTTTTCATGCACAAAAATGCAGAGGAATGAGCGTGCAACTAATGATTAAGTTTTGTTAAAAGGTTACACCAAGAATTCATTATTAGAAATGCATTTCTTTCTTTTGGGGGACTCGGGAGAACTTGATCAAAGGAAAGTTTGATGTTTATTTGCATTCTTCTGAGAGCTCTGTTAGTTGAGGAGATACAATTCAGTTTTAGCCTGGATGGAGGGTCAAAATAGGATATTGCACACTGACACCATACTTGGTCTATGCATTAAATTTGTTCCCCCAACAAGCTGAATCTGTTCATCTGGACGTAACGTTTTTAGTGGGAGAAACGTTTCGTCACCTCCTGGTAACTAACTCCTGACACATAAGGGATCACCAAAGGTTTTCTCTTAGGCAACAGTTGTCCTTCTTCTCTCCTGGATCGCCTGGAGCCTCCTTTAGGTGCCTTCCCAGCCTTCTCACA
>VUQS01042398.1:0-11620 GCA_015108495.1 Heterochromis multidens
AACGTCAGTCCAGCACTGAATGAAACATGCAACGTTCTGTCTGGAGCCCAGAAACTCACTGACTTTTTATACACACACACTAATTACAAGTAAACAGATCACAGGTGAGGATGGTTACCTTTAGTAGTCATTTAAACCTGTGTGTTTCAACTTGTGTGTATGTTATCATGCTAAAACTTCCAGGGTATGTAAACTTTTGATCAGGTTCATTTGGATAGTTTCTGTTGTCATTATGATTTAAAAAGAGCAAACACAATTGTTTGATAATAAATGGCTTCACCCAACCACTAACCATGAGTGAAAGAGAAGTTTTTGTATTATCATTCATATTCTCTGAAAAATGGCCAAAAAAATCACAAATTCTGCCAGGGTATGTAAACTTATGAGCACAACTGTAAATTTAATTGAAATGAACTGATTTAAAAGGAGGAAGCAGGAGATACGTTTAATTTCTGATGCATCAGATTCGGAGTTGCAAATGAGAATTTTAAGATCAGATTCTAAAAAGAAAATAAAAAAAATAAAAAAATGCAGTGAGGTGTAAGTAAAGTGGGTGTAAATAAAACTGCCTGTATTTGATGTTTCTAACTCTGGACTAAAGCATAAGCAGATTTCTCCTAGGTGTCTCTTATCCACAGAACCTATTTAATTCAATTAAATTCAATTCAGTTCAATTTTATTTATAAGAGTCACCTCAAGGCACTTTAGATTCTAGGTAAACACCCTACAATAATACAGAGAAACCTAAGATTGTTGATTTTGGCTCACAGTATTGAGTTGTTACTAAATAAATTTGGAGATGTTTTTCTGGAAGAAATATCAAACGAAAGCCCAGGACTTAACCTCTTAACATCTAGCAGGTCATCAGATTAATAGGATTGCATTTTAGCAACATGCTAAATGAGTATAGTTTCAGAAACTGGAAGATAACTTTTAAATCAATCTCTTACGTGTGGTTTGGCACACCAAACTGGAAATTATATAATAGAAGAATTGTAAGAACAAAGAGGTGAAAATTCTATATAAAGTGATAGATGTAAATCTAACTGTAATCCTAAATCTGGTGGCTGTTAAGAGCTTAAGGGGTTAAGTTTGGAAAAGAGTCAAGGGAATGCATTGTGGTCCAGTTGTGAGCTGAGGTGTCAAACCTAAACCTGATCACCTAAGCAACACTAGTGGGAGAGAAGAGAATCAGGACACATACATGTCTATGTTTTGACAGAGACTCCAAGTTTCTCAACCCAAAGGTTATACACACCACTCAAATAATCAGGGTGACCATGTTTTGTATATACTTTAGTCATAAAGGGGAAAATATTAATATTCCCTCAGTCAGTTGTACTTTTGTAGGACTTCTTGTGTGAAGCCTGTGCGAGTTTGTTCCACTGACAGTCTTCACACAGTTTATTTATAACTTCAACTGGCTAAGCTGGCAGTAAAAAATGCTGGCAAAACCTTCCAAAATGGTAGTTTCATGTAAGCTAGATCTGTTGTTACTTGCAATGTGAAATTTTAAATCAAGCATAGCATTAATTTACACAGGCCACAAAGTGGAGCACAACCTCAATCCAGGGAGATCAGCTGATCTCAATGCCAGTAGATACCCTTACAAGCATCCAACTGGCAATTCTGGTGTAATATTCCTACCATTAATTAATGCTATGATCTTAAATAAGATCAATCCATTAATGGGCTACGTACCACAGGCCTTTAAGGTGGCAGTAATTAAACCATTACTTAAAAAAACATCACTTGACCCAGCTGTCTTAGCTAATTATAGGCCAACCTCAAACCTTCCTTTTATCTCAAACATTCTTGAAAGAGTAGTTGTAAAACAGCTAACTGATCATCTGCAGAGGAATGGTTTATTTGAAGAGTTTCAGTCAGGTTTCAGAACTCATCACAGTACAGAAACAGCATTAGTGAAGGTTACAAATGATCTTCTTATGGCCTCTGACAGTGGACTCATCTCTGTGCTTGTCCTGCTAGACCTCAGTGCAGCATTCAATACTCTTGACCATAATATTTTTTTTACAGAGATTAGAACACACCGTAGGTATTAAAGATACTGCACAGCAGTGATTTGAATCATATCTATCTAATAGACTTCAATTTGTTCATTCTTTGTTCAGTCTTCTTCACACACTAAGGTTAATTATGGAGTTACACAGGGTTCTCTGCTAGGACCAATTCTATTCACATTATACATGCTTCCCTTAGGCAGTATTATTAGAAGACATAGCATACATTTTGATTGCTATGCAGATGATACCCAGCTTTATCTATCCATGAAGCCAGATGACACACACCCATTAGTTAAACTGCAGGAATGTCTTAAAGACATAAAGACCTGGATGACCTCTAATTTCCTGCTTCTAAACTCAGATAAAACTGAGGTTATTGTACTCAGTCCTAGAAATCTTAGAAACACAGTGTCTAACCAGATACTTACTCTGGATGGCATTACCTTGGCCTCCAGTAACACTGTGAGGAATCTGGGATTCATTTTTGACCAGGATATGTCCTTCATGTCATAGTTTGGCACTTGGTTTTTCTTTCTCTTCTCCTAACTGAGAAGCCGTGTAGGTATTATCCTCCTCTTTGGGGTGGAGCCCTGTGGTTTCCTACGCTTCAGCTGCCGCACCTGTTGGTCATCAGACTCATCTTCTCAAGTACAAATGGACCAGCTGCTGCATCAAGTCTCCGCCAAATAATCTGCCTCCTAAGTGTGGTAATCAGGCCTAACTTAGTCTCAGTGTAATTCCTCTGTGCCTTGTGAGGTAACCTTGTTCTCCTGTTCATAGTTCCTCCTTCGTTGGCTGAAGCCTCATAGTTGTCATTTCCTACAGTCAGACAGCAAGCTGGTCAGTACTCTCATCTCTCCCAGATCATTCTTCATTCACCTCCACCTGCCTGTTCACCCTCCAACGGCTACCATTCCTCGGATACAAACGAGCGCCCAACCCCTCCCTCTGGAAGACATTCTCAAAGATGCCAAGTAATGCCCAATTTATGCTTCAGTGAAATATTTAAAAGTTAAGAGGGGTTTCCGGTTACGTCGTAAGTTATTTAGTAGATTTACCACTGTAGCGTAAATTGGGCATAAGCATCTTACTCTCTACTGTCATACGTATAAATGTGGAAACTGTGAACTCTGGATTAATTCTCTTTCCCTCTCTCTCAGTGAACAAACCCTCCAGACCTAGAAGAGACCCCTGTGCTTTTCCCCCAGATTCCCCAGTACTTACCTTAATCCTTTTGCGTAAAAGTAAACGCTGTGAAATCTTTACACGTGTCTTTGTCGGTTCTGCTCTGTCAGCTCTGGGTCCACTTTGTTTATCGGCCTCACGGCCCATGACAATATTTTCTGCCCAGACATGGACCCGACAGATCCGATTAATACCACGTTCTCTAAACAGGGAGCCATTCTCTGAGAGCATGCTGAGGCTCTGAAATTCCCAGGAGTGCAGCAATTGACCAGCGTTTTGATCATATGTGTCATTTAGTTGAAGCCATCCACGCTAATATGACCCCTGCTTCCTCCCCAGACACCACAGCCCTGTCTTCTCCCCCCGCGGTGACTGGAGGAGTGGCAGTGCCAACAACTCCAGCTGCCAACCAGGTTTCCACGGAAGCGGTGTTCCACGACACTGTTCTGCCCACTCTAGAGCCCTTCGCGGGAAAGATTGGGTGCTGTGGAAGGTTTCTCCTTCAGTGTTCATTGCCTCATGCCCCCCGCGCTCCTTCTCAGACAATGCTTCAAAACTGTCCTACGTGGTGGGTTATTTACAAGGTAAGGCCCTCACTTGGGCCAAAACCTTTTTTCTTTTCACCCAAATTACTACATTCGCCTATAATTATTTTCTAGAGGAGCTAAAGAAGAGATTTGATCATCCTATGAGTGAGGGAACCATGCCTAAAACAAGGAAATAGGAGTGTAGCAGAGCATGTAATTGAATTTCACACCTTGGCCACTGGGTCGGGGTTGCCAGCTAGTGTCCTCCAGGATGTTTTTCTAAACTCTTTAAATGATCAAATGAAAGACCAGTTAGTGTCATAAGATGAGCCCTCCACCTTCAAAGAACTAGTTTCACTGACTTTAAAGATTGACAACAAGGTCCAGGAAAGTCATAAAGAAAAAGACTCCAAATCACAGAGGCAGATGGAGGCAAAAGTATGTATCTATTATGGCAAATCAGGACATTTTATTGCAACCTGCCTGGTGCGGCCAAAAGGCCCTGCCTGCCAGTAAAGCCGGGGATACTGGTGGGTGGCTCCACACAGACAGCACTTCCCCACCTCACTTTGCCAGCCACTCTTTCTTGTAATCGCAATTTCATCTCCTTACAAGCCTTGGCAGATTCAGGAGCAGAACAAAAACTTTTGGTCTCGCTCAACAGTTTAACATCCCGGCACAACTGCCTACATCACTGTCTTAGCCTTCAACGGACACATACTCGCCACCATTACTCACCAAATGGAGCCCATCCATCTAATAGTCTCTCGTAACCCTCGTGAACATATTACATTGTACATTTTTGGAAAGTCATAATCCCCATATGAACTGGGCAGACAGAAGGGTGGAGAGCTGGAGTCTCTTTTGCCTATTCCACTGCTTGAAATCCACCCTACCTGTTTCTAGTGATAACCCTGAGCCGCCCACTCCATATGCACCAGACCTCTACTCAGTACCTTGAGAATTTCATGATCTTCAACTAGTTTTCAGCAAGGACAGAGCCCTCTCACTTCCGCTACACCGCCCCTATGATTATTTCATTAACGTCCTTCCCAGCGCACCTGTCCCCACTAGTAAACTGTATAACCTCTCTCAGCCAAAGAGGGAGTCAATGGAGAATTATATCAGGGAGTCTCTTGCAGCGGGGATTATTCAACCATCCTCCTCCTCTGTAGGCGTTAGCTTTTTCTTCATGGCCAAGAAAGATAAGACCCTCCACCCATGCATTGACTACCGTGGCCTAAATGACATCACAGTAAAAAATAAATATCCACTCCCTCTCATTAGTTCCACTTTTGAACCTGTCCAGGAAGCAACAGTTTTCACCAAGTTACACCTCTGAAATGCTTACCACCTGGTAAGAATTCGCAATGGCGATGAAAGGAAAATGGCGTTTAATACACCACTCGGCCACTTTGAGTACTTAAATATTGTAATTCATTATTTTCAGGTCATCCTAAAAACTCCATGAAAAGCCTTCAGTTGATCCAAAATGCTACAGCAAGAGTACTGACAGGGATTATATTGGCTCCTTATTAAATCCAGGATTGAATTTTAAATCCTTCTCCTCGCATACAAGGTCTTAAATAATCAGGCCCCCTCTTATCTTAAAGACCTCATAGTACCATATCACCCCAATAGAGCACTTCACTCTCAGACTGCTGGGTTACTTGTGGTTCCTAGGATATTTAAAAGTAGAATGGAAGGCAGAGCCTTCAGCTTTCAGGTCCCTCTTCTGTGGAACCAGCTCCCAGTTTGGATTCAGGAGACAGACACCCTCTCTACTTTTAAGATTAGGCTTAAAACTTTATTTTTGATAGAGCTTATAATTAGGGCTGGATCAGGTGACCCTGAACCCTCCCTTAGTTACGCTGCAATAGGCCTAGGGGCTTCCCATGATCCTCTGAGCGTTTCTTCTTCACTCATCTCTTTTCAATCTCCATGTGTTTATACACCACTTTGCATTTAATCATCAGTTGTTATTAATCTCTGGCTCTCTTCTACAGCTTTTCTTTTGTCCTGTGTCCCTCCCCTCAGCTCCAACTGGTTGCTGCAGAGGACTGCCCCTCCCTGAGCCTGCCAATTGCTTGCTCATAGGAGGTTGTCTGATTGTTGGGGTTTTCTCTGTATCATTGTAGTGTCTTTACCTTACAATATAAAGTGTCATAAGGTGACTGTTTTATTGATTGTGTTTTGATTTAGTGCTATATAAATAAAATTGAATTGAATGTAAGGCCCTTAATCTGCTAAACTTATTGCTCCTTCTGCAAGTGGCTTTGCAACCCACTTCTGCCCCATTTCCTCTTTTTCATGCTGCATCTAAACTAAATCACTGTCACTGATACCCCTCCTTTGTTCTTTATCGGGGGGGGGGGTCTGCTTACTGTCAATTAATATTTACTGTAGATGGAAATATAGTGGTCTTGGATGAAATATACACTATATAGACTGCTCTTCTATACAATTGTCACTCAGCTTTGTTGAAAATACACTCCAGTCAGTCCTAATGGAATGAAAACTGATAAAACAATATAAGATCTTCATTAGGCTTTGACCAATCATAACTACAAAGCAAAAATATATTTTTATAGCAGTTGATACTTCCTGTAAATGACATGTAGCATGTGGTATTTATTTTATAGACAGCATAAATTTATTGTTTTTTGGGAACTTGTGAAATGGGTCTGATCCCACAGTCTACGCTCAAATCAGCAAAGCGTTGAGTAAACACCTGTGGCGTCACAGTTAATACCTGCAGCAGCTTATTCACAGAAACAGCCTGAGAGACTGTTTCAGCTGTTTTTAATTTACTATTCAAGAAATGTTCTATATAATAATTTATATCCAATTCAGTTTAGTTTTATACAACCCCAATTCCAAAAATGTTAGGACAGGCCCATGTTTCCCACTGAATACGTAGCATCCCCTCTTCTTTTAACAACAGTCCATCTGGGAACTGAGGAGACCAGCTACTGGACTTTTGGGAGAGGAACATTGTCCTGTTCTTGTCTGATAGAGGATTCTAGCTGCTCAACAGTCCTGGGTCTTCTTTGTCATATTTTTGTTTTCATGATGCTCCAAATGTTTTCAGTTGGTGAAAGGTCTGGACTGCAGGCAAGCCAGTTCAGCACCCAGACTCTTCTACTACGAAGCCATGTTGTTGGAATAGATGCAGTATGGGGTTTAGTATCATCTTGCTGAAATATGCAAGGCCTTCCCTGAAAAAGATGTCATCTGGATGGGAGCATATGTTTTTCTAAAACCTGTATATAACTTTCAGCATTGATGGTGCCTTTCCAGATGTGCCAGCTGCCAGTTCCATCATCAGAACTGAGTGCTGATAACAAGCTGGATGTTCCCACTCCTCTTTAGTTCAGAGGATGTGGCATCCATGTTTTCCGAAAAGAATTTCAAATTTGGATTCATCTGACCTCAGAACAGTTTTCCACTTTGCCTCAGTCCTTTTTAAATACGATTTGGCCCAGAAAAGGTGGCAGTGTTTCTGGATCATGTTTACATATGGCTTCTTCTTTGCATAATAGAGTTTTAACCTGAATTTGTGGATGACACAGTGAACTGTGTTCACAGACAATGATTTCTGGAAGTGTTCCTGAGCCCATGCAGTGATTTCCATGACAGAATCATGCCTGCTTTTAATGCAGTTCTACCTGAGGACCTAAAGATCATGGGCAGCTGTTAGTGATTTTTGGCCTTATCCCTGCACACAGTGATTTTTCCAGATTCTCTGAATCTTTTGATGATATTATGTACTGTAAATGATGAGATATTCAAAGTCTTCACAATTTTATAACACGGAACATTATTTTGAAATTGTTCCACAATTTGTAGAAACCGTTTTTTGCAGTTTGGTGAACCTCTGCCTATCTTTACTTCTGAGAAACTCTGCCTCTCTAAGATGCTCTTTTTATATCCAATCATGTTACTGACCTGTTGCCAATTAACTTAATTAGGTAAAAAATGTTCCTCCAGCTGTTTCTTTTTAGTACCACTTACTTTACTCCAGCCTTTTGTTGCCCCGTTGCCACGTGTTGCTGCCATCAAATTTAAAATGAGCTAATATTCTTCATGAAATAGTAAAATGTCTCAGTTTAAAGATTTGATATGTTTTCTATGTTCTATTGTGAATAAAATATAGGTTTGTGAGATTTGCAAATCATTGTATTATGTTTTTATTTACATTTTACTCAGTGTCCCAACTTTTCAACAGAACCAGGCTCAACAGAACCAGGCTCAGAGAGGGGCAGCCATTCACCTCAGCAAGTTTGTGGATGAAGGGAAAGAACAATATAAAATAAATATTAATAATCCAGAATTACACACAGCATTATGAAAGTGTCCTTTCTTACTTTTTGTTTTGTGCTTTATGACAGTACTGAGTGTCAGTAGTCATCAGCTCTATTTTCATCCAAAAACCTACAAATCAGTCCTTGATTAAATAGAAGGAAACACAGCAGGTATCTAAAGCTGCTGTATTAAGAAGTAAAGAGTCCATTATTATTTTATCTCAGAGGTGAAAAATGAGAGGTACACAAATTTAAAGGCTTTAACTACCAAATATTTTGTTGATGTTTTTTTCCCCCGCACATTTACACGGGAATTGAATCTGGTGGGAGATGGTGACTGTACAGCTAAAATTAACCACAGATCCTCCGCAGTGCTGCTGTTGGTGATATTGACTGTGTGGTGTTTCTTTAGAATTTGTGTGTGTGTGTGTGTGTGTGTGTGTGTGTGTGCGTGTGTGCGCGTGTGTGTGCGTGTGTGTGTGTTTGTGTGTGTTTGTGTTTAAGGTCTGTCTGCTAGTGTTTATTGGGCGCAGCCTGAGACCGAGGCATTGCCACTCTGAACCCCAACCGTGTGTCAGCATGATGCTGAGGGTGAGAGGAAACGCTGTGTGTTTGTGTGTGTGTGTGTGTGTGTGTGTGTCTTTGTGTGTTTGTGTGTGTGTGTGTGTGTGCCAAAATCATATTAATGTGGATCCATTAAAAGTGGTCTGAATCAGTGAGTATGGATGGAAGTTTGTATGGATCTGACTGTTTTTTAGAGCCCTTTTTTCAGACATTTCAGACATTCTCCCCTCTATTTGATTTACTGGTGACATCACAAGGCTTTTAAGTGAAAGCTGTCAGATTTACATCATATGAAAAAATTATTACACCACGCAGCACTGATGGGAGGGGGCAGCCATTTATCATATTTGATTATCTTTGAAACTGTCAGCAAACAAACGAGTTGAGATTTTGTTTTATTTGCATAAATGAAAAAGCAGATCAGATGAGGGGTTCAACATTAGGTGTCAGTGTTTGGAATAACCTGGGTGATCCTGGAGGATGTAGGAAATGTTTTTGCTTTTTTTCTTACAGTTTTCTATCTATCTGGAGTTGTACTGTTCTAGGCAGTACCCAACTGCCTATGTAATAGTGCAAATTTCCAATGTAGACAGATAAAATTAAACAGTCTTTAACCTGCCAGGTCCCTATTACAGAGTCTGATTGATGTTGGATTGCACCTGTATGGAAATAGTGCGGGTAGTAGTTCTGTGAATTCACAGCTAGTGTCCCTCCGACTGCACCTTTTGTGTTTGCATTTAGGCAGCTCCTACACCAAAATAGAGTTTTTCTGTTGTAATAGTGGGAATTGAAGCAGACTATCTCCCTTTGAATAGCTTTGTCTGTATAGCCCTTGGGTTATGTAGACAGACGTGTAATGGAAAACAGGGGTTCAATCACCTTATAGTGTATCATTTTCAGTAGTAGCTGCTGTCGGTTTGTGTTTAACAGTTGGTTGGTGCTTGAATTCTACTTCAGCCTCATGCTTCCTTGTCCAAAACTTGAAGCTGCCACTACTCAAACTGACAAGGGATTATGGGAATCAAACAACACAAAAACGCACTTCTATGTAGTCCTCCAAAAAGCCAACAGTGCATAGCTGGACGATGATGACCCTATTCATAGCTCAAATGCGGATTAGATGAAAACAACAGCAGAGTTCACCATGAACTTGAAGAAGCTTGAAAAAACATGAAAAAAATGTGTGAGAAGCACAAACAACATCTGCTGTTTTCAACAGTTTCACTTCACTAAAAAGTATGATTTCTTTCTAAAGTACCAACAACGGCACAGACAGGAACAAGAGGAGATCATGTTATCGGCTGTCAAACATTTCTGATGCTGTCCCCTGGTGACAGTACACAGCTACAATGTGCAGATGTGGGTCTGCAAAGTTCTGCATAGCACCTTCAGCCAAAGTCCAGTTCAAATTTCCCGACACTGCCTGGAGTTCATATGTGAAAACATCGCAAAGACTTTGCTTTCTGTTATGTCTTAAAATTCTCGGCATTAGAAGAAGAGTATTCCAGTTTTTCTTTTTTCTTTTTTTACTGAACACTGCACTCATAACCAAAAGCCATGTTTATACACAATGCTCAAACCACTGCTACCCCAACCTCTAGCTTACTCTCTCTGTTCACTTTCATCCTACTCATCCACCCACACACACCCAATAAGAGTTCCCAGCTCCACAGCAGCCTCTCTTACTGGGAGTCAAAACTCCATAGCTTTCCCTGAGGCTGGAAGCAATTACTCCCAGCATCTTCCGAACAGCATTAACAGACTTCCAACAGCTCAGAGCATTTTGATATCAGGGGATTGGTATATAACTGAAAACCCATCTATGTTTTGGAATGATATGATAGAAATAAAAAAAATAGATTGTGTGCGTGAACAATATCATCTCGCACTCGTAAATACCTCAGAGTGATGTGTGTTACAATAACACTCAGGCAACAGCCCTGTCTTTGGAGAAAATAAGGAGGTAACTAGAACAACAAAGTTCAAGTAGGGAGGGGATCAGGGTGAATGGATGGGTTAAGAAAACACTTTAACATTATTAAACAGTTTATCATTCCCTTCAGTATCACTGTGTTATTATGAAGGGTCCATAGCCTGAGGGAAATATTTATTTTCACAAAAAACACAGTTTCGAAAGAAGGTTAACATTTCCATCTGCAGACATCAGTGACAACAGATCATCTTCTTCTTTTGCCTGCACCCTTTAGGGGTCCCCAGAGCGGATCATCTGCCTCCATCTCACCCATCCCTATCATCCTCCTCTGTTACACCAACCCTCTGTATGTCCTCCTTCACTACATCCATGAACCTCTTCTGTGGTATCCTCTTTTCCTCCTGCCTGGCAGCTCCATCTTCAACATCCTTTGTCCAATATATCCACTATCCATCCTCTCCGCATGTCCAAAACATCTCAGCCTTACCTCTCTAAATTTGTCTCCAAACCGCTCAAGCATGGTGACAACAGATATGATATTGAATAAGTCAGGAACAGCTCGAAAGAAGGAACTGGGGTAGAGGTGAGTTGCAAAGCAGCTTGCAGATGCAAGCAACAGCTACTGTATAATATGTCTGTGTAGGTTCTCAGTCATCCAGGACATGGTAGTCTAAGGGTTTGAAAGAAGGCAACTGGACTTCTTTAAGTTGTTTGAAGACGTTTCGCCTTTCATCAAAAGGCTTCTTCAGTTCTAAAACCAAAAGGTGGAGAGTCCCAGGTATTTAAACCCCTAGTGGGGGCTGTCTCTCGGGAGGTGGTCATTAACCCACTATTGATCATGTGAGTCCATTGATCATGTGAGTGATTAACCCACTATTGATCATGGGCTGTCTCTCGGGAGGTGGTCATTAACCCACTATTGATCATGTGAGTCCATTGATCATGTGAGTGATTAACCCACTATTGATCATGTGAGTCATCACATGAGCCCAGGTGTGAAAAAAGGCGTGGGTCATTATCCCCACAGGTTTTGGGTGAAACCACTGTGAGACCTTGCCCCAAACCATCATGTGTCCTATTGAG
>VUQS01042405.1:21936-35952 GCA_015108495.1 Heterochromis multidens
GGAGAGGCTGGAAAAAAAAAAAAAGAAAAAAGAAAAAGAGAAGGGAGGACAAAAAAGAAGGATGCATGGAAAATTAGAGCATTGTGTAAATATAGACAGACGTGAGAGCAAGTGGAGCAGAGACAAAGAAATGGAGGGAATCAATGAGGGAGAGTTAAAACAAAGAAAAGGGATGGAGATGAGATTATACTGTAGCTGAAGGGGGGTTGGGGGGGGCAGTGGCAATTGCGACAGTGTTGGTATTGCATCAGAAGAAAGAATGCATCACCCATAGCAACAAAAAGGGGGAGAAATAAGGGGTTAGCCAATCATATTGGACTTTGTCTCAATGTTTCTGGACCAGTGGGTTGACATGACCCAAAGCAGATGGTGAGAAAACCATGTTCCGTAACAAAAGGAGGGTCGACTGACGTCACAGAGCGTGGATATTATTCTACATCTCACCTACAGTCAGGACAAGCCAGACACATGAATTAACTCCTCTGTTTAATTAACTCACAGTGGAGACTCGTGCTTTTTTTTTCTATTTGTCACTTTTGCACCTCCAAATATTCAGACTGTGTGAATGAGCATGAATCATACCAGAAGGTGTTGATGCTCTCCTTCACTACTGAGCCTGTATTGCATTTCATGTGTCTACAATCAAAATAACAATAGATTTCACATCTCCAAAGATGCTTCAAACCACAAAACAGAGGCGTCGCTGCCACGCTGCCACGCTGCCATAGTGAAATGCAAGTGTTTCACTTTGCATGCATTTGAAACACACTGCCTAACCTCTGCACACAGTTCCTTGACCTAGATCGGTCTTTCCAGTCTATCATATAGTCTTCACAAGTCATTGCCAGGTCTCTGTGGCACTTGTGGAATGATAGCACGGTAAAAGAATCCAAGTCGCCCCCGCTCACACAACCACAGGGCCCGAACCGCAAGAGTCTAAATGTGGCAGTGAGCTTTGGAAATAGTGAACTGAGTTCAAAACCCTGCGCACGTGTTTCTGTGGAACATTTCAGGAAATGGGTTGCAGGTCTGACGGGGAGGGGGGGCACATGCTTCAGAGAAAAGGAGAATGATGAAACCACTGTCCAACCCCCACCCAGCCACCCACCCTTAGGAAGAATGCAATTTATGGCACGTGGTGCAGTGTTTCTGGGGGTCACTGAATTGGAAGTCTGGGGGGGCCTGACTTTATCTAAAGGCTTGGGCACCATGCCATCAAGGCAAGGCGGAGTCCTCTCCCATATCTCAAAAAAGGAAAAAAAAAAAAAAGAAAAAAGAAAAAGACAGTAGAGTGACTCAGTCCATGTGTTGCACCAGTCACATGTGTTCCCTTGGCCTACTAAATGTTGTAATTCGCCTCTGTGCTGGCTCCAAACCGCAGCACAATAACAAAGCAAGACCCTCATCTTTTATCATCTTACATGTGCCAGGAAACCCAGAGAAAGTCAAGAGGCCGCAAAGTAGGACAGGATGGAAACCACACCATACTTCTGACCATGAACTCTATTTAAGCTGGATGAAGAAAGGGTTTTTTTTAATAACTAGATTAACAAAGTGGTGTTGGCTCAGTAGGTCAATGCAATGATGCAATAGGCTTGGAATTACCTTAAAGTGTTTTTTCTTTTCTTTTCAAAATTGTATACATTTTAAAATGAAGCAAAATTCAATTTTATTTCGGTCGCTTTTATTGCTGTGCCACTTTTCTATTTCTGTATGACTGTCTCGTTTCTTTGTTATGGTAGGGCGAGGATTTATTTTGGTGGGGTTCTGATTCTGCCTTCCTCGTCAGCGGCAGTGGTGCGCCTCATCCCCCCTCCCACAGGACAGATGTGACCTACATTCTTAGCTGGCATAGAGACCCAGTGTGTGCGCCAACCAATTGGCAGCGGCCTCTCCGCAGCAAAGCGCAGCGCTGCATAGCCGCAGACTATGGGCTTCCGCAGATTGCATAATCTGCCCCGTTCTTTAATCCATTTTGTTATTTAATTAATTTATTATGCAACCTGCAACCGTTGTTTAATACACTGCATATATAGTGTGACCACATACCCAACTTAAAATGCGTAAAATCCTTTTAAGGCACGCATCGCTCCACTGAGGACAGGAAAGCTGACCTGACCCTTCCACAACAAACTCTGAAATCATTGTTTTCTTTCTAAATCTTCTGTTTATACTATGCAATGTTTAAAAATATACGCATACTGCTGTAGAAGAAATCGGAAAGAGAACAACGGGTACGATGCCCACGTGCAGTGTAAACCGCACAAAGCTGTGTGGCAACTGAAACCAAGGTGACTCTCTCTTTCAAAACAAATGCAGACAAACGCAATTCTTAAAGTTGCTTCTGTGCCTGCAAGCAATTAATTTAACCCCCACCCCCCCTTTAGTTTATGAATTTATACCCCTCAGCCGGTGCTGAACTGCAGCCAGGCGGTGTTGTTGCTGCTGCTCAAGTTCAACGTTAAAGATCCTGATACGTATTTAAATTCGCCAGATAGCCCGCAAAGAAGATACAGAAATAAATCCCAGCAAGCGAGCAACACAATGTGAGAAATATTTTACCCCACACGCCTCCTTTGTTGGACTGTCTGACAAATCGTGTTCGTGCATATCGGATTCTCGGTCATCCGAGGCAAAACGTGTAGCCAACTGTGCCATGAAATTTACCCACCGCCTCAAAATCGGGTTACACATTCTACACATTGCCATATTTATCAAAACGCACACGTCTGTTGTAACTGTCTGCCGAAGTAACGAGGAAACATCTGACCCACATTTGATCCAGATGTTCTGATCCACACACACACACGCCTCACCTCGCACTCGGCTGCACTCATCGGAGCCCGTGAACTTCACCATTCCTCAAACGCGATCTGTGGCTCCCATCAATCCGAGCCGAGGTTGTAAACAAAGGAGAATGAATCAAAGCTGAGCGTCCGCGTGTATCCAGATGATCATGCCTCGATCACGCGTGTCGATGTGCTCCGGTTTGCATTGTGCTCCTTCAGACTAATACGAGCCTATAGGCTACTAAAGGGTTAAGGAGGGCTGCACAGCCGCGTTAACCTTTACAAAGAGCTGCTACACGTGACAGAGAGAAGTGTGTCCTCGGAGCCTGCATGGGATTTTTCCAGCTGTCTGCATAGACTAGCCTACTAACCCAAAAGAAACCGAGTGTAGATACGTCGCTGCTCCAAGAGCCTCTGGAGCACATAAACCTGACACAGATTCTAACATGAAATTTATGCAGGACTACAATAATAATAATAATAATACTAATAATAATAATACTAATGATGACGACAAGAAGAAGAAAGAGAAGAAGCTTGCAATAGCTGGTGTCGTTACAACTTCTATCAATAACAGCCAATGAATAGCTCTAGTAATAATAACTGTGTTAACAAATAGGGTATAATTGCACGATGTATTCAGGTTAAATAACAATTACGTGAGCCACGTGTGTTACGAAAGCAGGGGTATGGGTTAAACACACCAGATTGGCTCCTAAAAGCACCACAACAAACCATGAATATGTAATTTGGGCATGCGCGATAAGATCGTAACACAGCAGCGCGGATGCGTTGACCCTGCCTACAACTACGCTCCTCCGCAGGCTGTCCACATTCACCTGCCCCTGCTTCCACTAAACAACCGCACCTATTTTTTTCTAAAGGAATCCCATAATCTTTTGCAATCCCCCCCCCGTCTCTCCCCGAGGTCAGCCCACACTGACTTCTTCCCACCCGCTTCCTCACACACACGCACACACACACACACACACACACAGATCCTCATATAGCTCCATACACTCTAGAGGAGGCGGGGAACAACCTCGCCTTGACACTGAGGCAAACACATTCAAGCACCAAAACAAACTCTTGCCAAGTAAAAGCGGTGGGCAGAAAAAAAAAATGCCCTAAAACAGAATATTAAAAAAAGGCATGTATAGTATATTCGGCATGTGATAAACGTGAACGCATGGGGCTGTAATTAATAATAACAACTTACCTTTTATACTAAAAGCGCTAAAAGAGACAGAATCCAAAAGGGCGCACACAGTCCGGCTCCTGCCCAACAGTCCGCCTTGCTCGCTCGTTCTCTCTCTCTCTCTCACACACACACACACACCATCCGCCACTTTGAAAAAAACAGCTCTCCGATTAGTGCAGGTATATGCAAGAGTGTGAACACAGTGCCTTGTTTTTAGTGCGCTCCTCATGTCATGTTTGCTCCAATTCCTCCCTCCCTCCGACTCTCTCTCTCTCTCTCTCTCCCCGTTTCTTTCTCTCTCGCTCTCCTTCTCTCTGTCTCTAAATGTATGTTAGTAGGTCAGTTGTTGCATAACAGGACGCTTTGGGTGCCTAGTCACGTTTTTTTGTTTCTCTCTCGGATGTGCCCCCTCCCTCTCTCCTCGCCTTCAAATCCTGTTGCAGGAGAGGAGATGCGGGGGGGAGGAGACCAGTCCGAAAGGGGAGGGACTAGGCTCAAAGGCAGTTTCAGTCAGATGAGAGCATATGATACCCATAATAAGGTTACTAGACACTAAAACACACACACAAACACACACACACACACACATATAAGACAACAAGACACGCTGCTTTGGGCAAATCAGATTCTCATCCTCTGTGCAGATACCAAACTTTGCCTGACAGGCCTGCCATGCAGCTTCATGAGTCTGCTGTTCAACCTGCTTTTAAGAGTGAAAAGAGCAGTTTGACATTTTAGCTGAGCCTAATAACACTAACAACGCCAAAACTTCAGCAGCTGGGGAGCTTGGCTTAGCTTAAAGACTGGAAACAAAGGGAAACAGCACCGATCCCCAAAAGTACCCTCAATGGCCTCTCATTGAGCACTGGAGAGTAGAAGAACTGTGAGAAGTACAGTTTTTGGGTATAATTGTCATGAACATACTTTATATGATTTCCATTTCATACTATTTTATATTAACATTCCTGTCCATTTCCAAAGGCGGATGCTTTAGAGACTGTTCATAAAAGTTTGATTCAGCTTTAGAAATATCAAATTATTTTGTCTTGTGTAAATTTTGGCAAAAAGAAATATGTGATTTGTTGAAGTCCATCTACATGAACAAATATAGGGCTAAAAATGGCTCCAACTAAAGCAGCATTAAAAGGTCACTTAAAAACAAATAATAATAATAAACAAGTAACAATTTCACCCACAGGCACTTATTTTGATACTTTGAGGTAATACCTGTGTATTTCTACCTCAGTGCACATTTGAATACAATATTTAAATATAAACCAACATAAAACAAGTTGAAATATTTCCAGTCTGTTGGCACAAACTCAGAATAAAGTGGCTTAAAAAATATGGTTTTACTGAGCAATAAACAATAATAAAAATGATAAAGACACGTGAGTATTTCGTCCTTAAGTTTGTGATGTTCTACCTTCTTTGTTTTTTCAAGTTCACATGACACGTGACGTGTGTGTCGTAGGCATGGACCGGCTTTGACCTTCTGTATTATCACTCAGGGAGGAACTTTTGGGCAAACCTGTGTGGGCCTTTACAGGGAACTATGGACAGTTAAGTTATTGTTGCAACTGGATGAACACAAGGGAAAACATTTGGTTTGATTGTATTGGAAGTTTTCTGGCAGTCACGGTGCCTGCTTTTGTAGAACCGCAGTGCGTACAATCTGTTCCCAAATGACAGCGCTGAATAATCCAGTCAGACCAGCTCACCCAGACGGATTGTAACCATATTGTGTAATCGAAGTGCATGTTTTAATTAACCTTGATCACAAGCAGAAATGTGTGTCATGCTGACGGGCGTGAAGCCTGGAAGAGGCTCGCACAAAGAGGAGAGGAGTTAAACTATTTTGTTCATCTTACTCCTCTGGTTTAAACAATGTCCTTTGGATTGGCTCTTGAGTAGGCTGAAGGAGCTGAATGGTTATCTATCAGTGTGGCATACAGGGGAGCTGGATCAGAGAGACTCACACCAGGAGGGGTCACTAACGTGCTGGATGGGACTAATCTGCTATGTAATTGATTTGTAATTTACAAAGACAATATATCAAACATCGAAACTGCTTAAAACAAAAAAAAAAAACAAGCAAACCACAAGCTCAAACCAGAAATACACCCACTGGCCTCTTTATTAGGCACACCTGTTTAGCTGATTGTTAATGCAAATATCAAATCAGCCAATCACATGGCAACAAGTCTATGCATTTAGGCATGTAGACATGGTCAAGACAACCTGCTGAAGCTCAAACTGAGCATCAGAATGAGGAAATAAGGTGATTTAAGTGACTTTGAATGTGGCATGGTTGTTGGTGCCAGATGGGCTCGTCTGAGTATTTCACAAACAGTTGATGTACTGGGATTTTCCCACACAACCATATCTAGGGGTTACAGAGAAAAAGAGAAAATATCCAGTGAGCAGCAGTTCTCTGGGAGAAAATGTCTTGTTGATACCAGAGGTCAGAGGAGAATGGCCAGACTGCCCTGAATAGATAGGAAGGTAACCGTAACTAAAATAACTGCTCATCAACCACTGGTCGTGTAATGGTGTGGGGGATATTTTCTTGGCACACTTTGGGCCCCTTATTACCAACCAAGCATCGTTTCAACACCACAGCCTACCTGAGTATTGTTGCTGACCATGTCCATCCCTTTATGAGCACATCTTCTGATGGCTGCTTCCAGCAGGATAACACACCATGTCACAAAGCTCAAATAATCTCAAACTGGTTTCTTGAATATGACAAGGAGTTCACCGTACTCAAATGGCCTCCACAGTCACCAGATCTCAATCCAATAGAGCACCTTTGGGATGTGGTGGAACATGAGATTCTCATTATGGATGTGCAGCTGACAAATCTGCAGCAACTGTGTGACGCTATCATGTCCATATGGACCAAAATCTCTGAGGAATGTTTCCAGCACCTTGTTGAATCTGTGGTATGAAGAATTAAGGCAGTTCTGAAAACAAAAGGTGGTCCAGCCCAGTACTATCAAGGGGTACCTAATAAAGTGATATTTGCAAGTTTAAAAAACAAAAACAAAACACAGGAACAGAAGTGCATTTCCCATTGTGATGTATCACCTCTTCTTTTGATAACAGTATTTGTTTTTTGGAACCACAGCAGCCACATTTTTCTTTTCATAACCCTGCAGCTGTTTTCACTGGGTTACTCTTTTTCTACAGAGACACGCTGTTAGAATACATACAGAATGTGATTTGGTATTATCATGTCAAAATAAGCAGGCCTTCCATGAAAAAGATGTCTGGATGGCAGCGGCAGATGTTCAACAAGCTGGATGGTCCTTTTCCTCTTTATCCAAGAGGTACATGATTTCCAAAAAGGTTCCATTAGTTGTGAGATATTTCACCAGGCATTTAAATATATATATATATATCTTACACAACTTCTTCCATCTTTAGTTGCCCCATTTTTAAAAACATGTTCCTGGTAACAAATTTAAAATAAGCACATGTTTTATAAAACAGCAAATCTGGATGTTTTACAGAGCGGTAGTCCTAGACAGAAAAGAGGGCGTAAAAAAAGTGCACTTGAACACGATGATGTACAATTTGAATGCAGCTTGGACTGTCACCGGAGCAACTCTGTGTGAGATAGCCATCTCGCAGCATCTTGCTGCAGACACAGTGATGCTTAAGGTCTGCTCAGCGTCTCAATAAAACGTACATTATCCACAGAGTGATTTAAATTGGCAAAGATTGCCTGAATGGGTGCCTTGAAGGCTGACTTCTGCTGCGGATGTGTTCATTATCTCCTTTTATCTTCAAGGCTGCGCTCTTCTTTTTCATGGCAGTGTAAAAAAGGGTGTGTGTGTGAGTGTTCATAACGAGAAATGGATCCTCTTCCACAAAGGCATGAGAAAATTCCACTGTATTACTGTAAGATTTGTAGGTTAAATACGTGTGAGTAATTACTCTACAGTTAGATTGTCTCTTTTTTTTTTCCTTTGAAGCATGTTTAGGACTTTTCACCTTTTAATTGAGGAATAATTTTTTCTTCAGCTCTAGTTTGGTAAGCACACAATCTAAATTGCTGCAACTTTTTGTATTTGATGCTGAGATTATTCTTCTTTTACCCACATTATTTCAGATTTGTGAAGCCGCTACAGCCGTCTTTGTTCCACCACATTATCAGAGGGTAACCCCTGATGTGGAGCATCATTTTTAAGATGTATGAACCACCATTCCTTTGCTTTATCTCCTTCTTTAGCTTGAGGAGACAAACATCACGACACGAGCAGAGGCACCGGCCTTGAACTTGAATCCCCCTCCCCCATTAAAACCACACACAGACTCTCTCTCTCTCTCTCTGTCTCCGCATCACTCCCTCTTTTTTCCTTGCACCCCATCCTTATCCCCACCCTAACCCGACGTCCCCCCACCCCTTCTAGCTATGTCTGCAAGCGTTCCCATGGCAACTGTCGCACTGTCTGCCTAGCAACAGGCTTTATCCTTTCACTAGGAAAAAAAAACAAAAAACAGGGGAGCAGAAAGAGGGGGTAGTGAGGGTGGGGGTTATGGGTCCATGGATGTGGGTGAGGATGTTAGTGGAACGGCAGCGTGCTGCAGTGGATTCATTAAATCAGACTCCCTTTCTCTCCCCTCATCACACCTGCAGTGACTGCCTCTACCTTGTTAGCTTTCAGTTTCACCGCAGGCTTTCTTCACTTCACTTTGAGCCTGTTTTACTAATCTAATCTAATCTAATCCGGTGTTTATATTTTGACATTTCAGGGGCTTATAGACAGCTCATCTCATTGCAGGGCAGATCTTTTTTGTGTCTCGGCTGCCTTCTGGTGTATTTAAAAGCTTTTATAAGTACTTGCTGTGCAATCAAAAAAATATTTACGCCCAAAATGCTGACTTGATTTGATTACATGTAAATTTCCCATGTAATTTTGTTACATGAGTACAATGTAAAACATTACATTTATTGGAATCTGGTCAAATGCAATGTACTTGATTGGTATACATTCAGTTTATACCAAGCATATTTTCATTAATGATTTATTATTTAAATAAATAAACCTTTGATTTTATATATTTCAGCTGCATTTTGCTCAAAATTGTTGCCACGTGTTTATGAGGGCAAAGAATATTTCTGTGTGTGTGTGTGTAAGAATAATTGCATGATATCTGCAGTCATAAAATCACGATGACACATGCCAAGCTGAATAAGTTATTACAGGATTCCTCATAACAAAATCACAATGCATTGATTGCACTGAATATTTATTTCATGTTCATTTTTTCCTTCTAGAGCGTCAGTTTTCTGGACGTCTCTCCTCATACATTTGCTGGATCTAACTCTCACACATCACCACGTGAACTAGCTTGCAACATATATAGGAACAATAAAAGCTGCAGGCATCCATAGTAGGATTAATAGATTGTGGTTGATGGTGACGGCACAGACTCTCCGGGTTGCCATATCCACAGTGAAGAGATTGTCTTTGCTGCCCCCTGCTGACACCAAAGCAGCATGATTTGTCATTATTTTTCCAAATCCCAGTTTAAGGTAGCAGATTTTGGGTAGATACTAAGGTTGATTAAAACGAAAGACAGGCTCACTTTCCAAAATTTCTCAAAGTTTTGATGACTGCTAGCAAATTTAAGAGAGCCTGCATATGGTAACGCACACATACTTGTAGTTAATGTTTGTGCTTGTGGTGGTGATTTATGCTGCCAACTGTCATAACCATCAGTGAAGTCGTGTTTCATGATACCGCAAGGTTGTGGCTCGAGAAACCAGGGCGGTAGAGCAGGTCATCTACTAATCAGGAGGTTGGTGGTTTGATCCCTGGGTGCTCCACTCTAAATACCAAAGTATCCTTGGGCAAGATACTGAACCCAGAGTTGCTCTGGAGTGTGAATGTGTGTGTGAACGTTAGATAGAAAGCACTTGGATGTAGAGAAAAGTGCTTGTATGAAAGTGTGTATTAATGGGTGAAAGAGACATGTTGTATAAAGTGCTTTGAGTGCTCAAGTAGAGTAGAAAAGCACTATATAAGAACCAGTCCATTTACCATTTACATGCATTCAAGTAGGAAGGCCAAGATGGCAAGAACAGAGGAGCTGAAATTAAGGAGGAATGCTCCCTTGGTCCTGTTCTTCACTGCTGTTTCATAGTATTACATGAAGTTGATTAAAGAAATGAATGGCAGTGCATTCTTTCCTTGTCGAGGGCTGCACAAAAAGTTATCGAGGTCTTCTAGTGGCCTTCAAGCCGCACATGGTATCATTATATTAATGCTAACTGTTCTTCATGACATAAATTCTCTCCTGGCTGCCATAATTGACAGTTGTAATTCCAGCTGTTATGATTGAGCTCTTGTGTTTCGAAGATCTCTAACAGAACTGTTGAGTAATGGCAGGCTCGCCCACTGTCTCTGTCTGTCTGGCTGTCAGCCCATCTTGCCGCATGCAGGGACTGTGGGAGAGAAACTCCTCTTCTCGCCGCCTGTATTTGTCAGCACTCGTCAGTCAAACCTTCTCCCTTCTCTCGTTCTCGTTCACGTTCTTTCTTTTTCTGCAATTTACTGTCTAGGAAAGAATTTCCCGCCCCAAAGGAGCTCTCGTAGTTTTTAGTTTGATAACCATGTGTTATTTACAATAGCATGAGCAATGATTGACTCACCACCGTGATGCTGAATCCATCAAATGTTTTTATTTTTAATGTGAAAACGCACAGACAGACAGCAGACGTCAAAGTTCTTATCATCACTTCGGCACAGAAAACAGGGAGGTAACAAAATATGTTGAAACTCGGGCATAAACAGAGATCAGTTGTGGGTGTGAGACACCAAAACAGCAGAAGATACAGTGCGGTTACTAAATGGAGCGTGACCGTGTGACACACAACAACACCAGTGTATGTTTTGTGTGAGTAACAAAGCCTTTCCTTTATCCCCCAGAGACCTGTGGAGGTTTCCACAGCTATTAACCTCACCTCTGTGTGTGTTTACTGTCTGTCTCTGCCTGTGTTTGCAGGTTTTCTGCAGCCCTATCTCAGTGGTGGGAAACTTTGTGCAGTAAGTCATACCACTCTAATTACCAAACTGCAACTTCCCGCATCTCAGTGTGGCAACGACCTGCTGGCTGACTACCAGCCGCATTTAATCTGGTCTCTCCGAGCAGTGTGAGGCTTGTACTGTGATGATGTGATGTAAACAGCTTTCTGTTGCATGTTTTTAGTTGTCACAGTGTATGTAATAAAGAAACTATTATCCACTTAACACTATTACAGTTAAGACTCCCTGTCTGGGGAACACTGATTGCTCAGACTGAGTAGTTGTTAGACAGCAGATTTATGAGATGAGATTCAAAGACATTTATTATAATATAATACAGTATTTGAGATAAAAACAACACATGATGAGCTAGACTTGAAAGTCCTTTTGAACACCTGCGTGGTCCGGCTTTCTTACAGTAAACTTTGTCCTTAAAAGTCTAGACGTTCGCAAACACTGACTGGCTCACAGCATTGGTCCTCAGTTGGTTTTGGCCATGAGCTGCTCTGTGAAAAGCTTCTTCAGCTGAGCCACCTCCTCGCTGAGGGAGTTTAGCTGACACTTCAGGTAAGTGTTCTCGTGCTGGTACTGGACCTCTGGTTGTCCTTGAGCGGGAGGAGGAGGCTGGAGGCTGTAGCCAGCAGTCGAAGCACTGTATTGAGGGGACTGTCGCCCCCTCCTGCCTTCCTCCCCCTCAATGTGCTGGATCCAGGAGCCAGCGCAGGGTCCTGCTCCTGCCTCGCCTCCGCTCAGTCCTTTCTCTCTCGGAGCTTCCCGTCCTGCAGCAGAGAGCGTGGGGCTGCGTCTGACACTGCCGTTCTCCCCAGGGGTGTCGTTTCCATCGCTGCTTCCGGGGACCTTGAAACGCAGTTTGTGAGGAAGGTTTTTCATTGCCTCTGCTTGATCCATCTTCCCTCCGGTCAGTCCTGCAGCGTGGTGGACATCCGTAGGTGAGTGGTGGAGGTCATACGCCAGCTCCTCCCCCCTGTGTGGGGATAATTTCCCATGGTCGCTTAGGCGGTCTTCAAAGAAAATCGGGCTGCCCACGCTGGACCCACCTGGTGTAGAGAAACCCGAGTCTTCTGACATGTTCCCAGCATCCCTGGAACCCCTGCTGCTCAGCTGGCCTGTTTGGTTGTTGGGATGTGGTGCTGAGGAGCTTTGGAGGCCTCCGTCCCCTCTTTGGAGATAGTATTGAGGAGTCAAGGGTTGAGCAGTATGATGAGGAGCTGTAGTGAGGGGCAATATCGGGGCATTGGAGGGGTCTTTAACCAGGCCAAAGCGGAACTTCAGAGCCAGCAACTCTGCCCGAAGACGCGCGTTTTCCTCCAGCAGAGCCAGCACGCGACTCTCCAGGACCATGTCGTTCACACGCCGCTTCTCTCGTGAACGCTTAGCCGCCTCGTTGTTCTTCCTCCTCTTGTCCCAGTAGCTGTCGTCCTTTTTCTCATGAGGTATGAACTCGCGCTTGCGCCGGACGCTGGAGGAAGGGCTCTCTTTGCGTTTGACGGCTGAGGTGCGACCCAGCAGCGAGCGAGCCAACAGGCTGCTGGAAGTCAGGATGGACACAGCTTCATCTGTGAAGGACAAAGTTCCTCCTGCTCCTCCTCCAGCAGAAGCCACTGCTGCAGGTGACTCCATGGTGTGAAGCACTCCCCCATCCTGCTGGCCCCTCATCTCTTGGGACTCCTCCTCAAACATCCTGCCTGTCTGGGATTGAATGATTAATTCCTGGCTGGTGATGATGTAGAGTGCCGCTGTGTGGTGCTGAGGGCTCACTGAACTCTGTGGATATCTGTATGGTGGGAATGTAGCAAGAGTGCCACCTGGTGATCAATTTGATGGAAAGGAGAAGGGAAGAGGGATTTAGTGGTTACGCAAGAGCTATTACAACACAATATTATGTAACTCCATTACAGCTCTCCAATAAAACTGGAGCAACTTCCATAACCTTGCAAGCCCTGACTTACTCAGTGTGAGACAACGTGTGCTCGAAACTTCAAACTGTCAGTCATAGCAGACATTTTTTGGCAGTGCTTTGAGTACACAGCAGTAAGTAAGAAGTACAAGTAAAAATACATTTAGATGACAAGGTGACCTAATCACAGTCTAACCCTACATTAGCATTTAGGTTGACATTTAAATATTTCTTGGTTCACATTGTCTTCTTCCTTATTGCATTCTATCGGAAGCCCCAATCAACGAATTCACGAACGGTTTCCGGTGTGACCATCTCACTTGCTCCATCAGCGCTGACCCACATGTCTGACAGCGACATGCTGATTCCCGATCGGCTGCTTTTAAACTGGTCTGGTCTGACCTGACTGCTCTTCTTCTTTAACTCTGCATCATCAGTGCAATTTGAGGCAGTTAAAGGTGTTTTAAAGAGGTCACAACTTCGGTCTATATCAAATTAAAATATTATTTTTTTATGCGCCAAGAAAACATAAAGTGCTTTATAAGCGATAAGACGAGGGAGTAAAAATGCTTTGGTTACAACATCACAGAACGCTCACATTTCTGCATCAGCTTGAAACGGAATGACACAGGTGTTTAAAAAAAAAAAAAATTTTAGTATTGGTTATTGGAGGCTGACTAGTACTAGGCATGTAGATTATTTAAAGAAAACTCTGTTTACAAAAATAATTGTACCTCAGTGGAATGATGAGTTTTCTCCGCCGGTGCGCATGACTCCTCTCGGCGTCTCCAAACGTATTTTGGTCCGGTTCAGGAAAAAGCGCTTTCCTCCCTCTCTGGTGTAAAACCGCGGCTCCACTCGACTCTGTTATTTAATATTATCATCGGTGTAGCGCACCTCCACTCTGCTCCACTTGGAATGCCGCAGCTCCTATTTGTAACGTTGAGTTCAGCTCAGGACGGTCCCTATCCTCACTTGAACCAGATGGGGCCCTGTTTGTGTGTGTGTTCCTGAGACCGCCCCGCCCCCCCCTCTTTTTACCCCTCCCTTCACCATCCAAAGGAGCGCTCT
>VUQS01042406.1:1773-15573 GCA_015108495.1 Heterochromis multidens
TTTCATTTAAGATTCATTAGTTTTACCTTTTTCAGGCTGTTTTTATATATAACAACAGTTACAGGTAATGATAAGCTAATTACATACACAAACTAGTTTAACAGTTGTAGCTCTAAAAAAAACATCTTACAAATACAAAATTCTGAGGCTTGACGGGTGTGGGAGCTGTGGATTTGAATAATATAACGTGATTTTTTTTAATATATTTTTTTTTGCCAGCACACCATCCATAAAGCATATTTTTTATTGATCACACTTTAGATTAATTTTGACTCTTTTGTAAAACATGGAAGCAATAGTTAGAAGTCTCTTGAATAAAAGTAAAAAGGTCCTTCAATAATAAACTTGTCTTTTGTGTTTGTCCTAAATATCTTCAGGTCCTTGGTCTCAGCAGAGGAGAAAGGCTGACCTTGTTCACTAAACATTATCTCAACAATCTGTCCTTTTGAGAAACTACAGCACAGCTTATTTATTTATGTATTTATTTATCTTATTTATCTCTAGCACCTGCTGTAACTACAATGTTCACATGTAATCAACCAGTCCTTATTTAATCATGTTCAGTGTTGATGATGGCATACAGTTTCTACTGCTGGTTCTTTGTGATATTTCTCTATAGTAAAGATATAATAAAATGTGTGTCAACTGAATCTGATCTGTAGCTTATGGTCACTTTAAAAATAAGCTTCTATTAAAGCCACTTTATTATGAGTTAAAATATAACGAGGAAATCAAGGTTAGTTTAGTTTAAATGTAATTTTTTTTAGACCTCCTGAGATTATTTTTTTCTTGGTTTTTCAGCTAATTGTTTTATCTCTAAAACTTTGAAAATAGTAAAAAAATCCACACCACGATTTCCCCTCCAAATCGCTTGTTTTCTCTAATTGCTGCTGATTCGGTCTAAAATGTTACAACAACCATAAATAGATAGAGAGCTCCTGTGCTTAAGGCCTACTGTTCAAATTGTATTTTATAACATGCACATCAGTTTCCTAAGCAACCCTCATCCTCAGCGTCAAAGCATTTCTTCACAACTTTGAAACCTTATTTCATGGACTTGGCATCTGTTTTTTATTTGGCAGGGTGGTTGATAACCTGGTGTGACAGACTCAGACAGGTAATACAGACCTGAGCTTTTACATAGAGAACAGCTAAGGTGGGACCTGGAAATCTGAAGTCTGGCTCAAACATAAATATCAGGAACCCTCAATCTGCTTATAAAGTTTGACATCAGTAGTTGTTTCCGGGTTCAAATGCATCTAAATTTCCCAAAGCCAAGCACACACTGAGGCACCACTGAGAAGTAACAGTGGTCCAGATTCTTTCAGAGCAGTGTGGCTGTTTTAACAGGTGTTACAATAAAGTTTAACATCCAAACCATGAGTTTTTAAAAACTTAAAGGTGTGCTACCGAGAATGACCACTGAATAGTTTTTGAGGGCTCATGTCGGTTCAAACAAATCTTAAGTGTGTGTAGGGTAAAGTGTTAAACCTCTCACTGTGTTCATCCTTTAATCCCTGCACATTAGAGCTGAAATGAAGCCTGACAAGCACGAGACACTCAAAGGCATCATAACATCTACCATATCAGCAAGATAGAAACCACATTTCTTTGTGCAGAACTGCGCCAAAGATTTTCAAGTGTGTAAATTGTGTAAGAACGTCTTAGTTAAAAACTATTGCTTAGAGATGCTCAGAGTCCCCCTCCAACAGCAGCACATATGGTGAGATTCCCACCTTCCTGCTGTCACTGGGATCAGAGCGGTGCTGCTTGTCTGAAGCCATGTCAAACACAGACTCTTTACATGCGTCATGTTGCTCCTGTGGTGCTGCAGCGGTTCAGTGATTACAGCTGTTGCAAGGTTCGACATGACCGGTGGCCCACAGGTGCATTAGGCTGTCATTTAAAATGAAAACAACAGACAGAAACACCCTCCTTCTGTTTTCTCTGGTTTTGGCCAAAAAAGGCAGTGTTGCAAGTGTTGTTATCTGCAGTGATGCCAATGTGAAACTATAGAAAGGTATAGTGAATATAATATTAATTTAACATGAGGATAAGGATATTACTGATTTAATGCATCAATGGGAAATCAAGCTATTGACGATTGCTCTGACCATCAGCACAACCCTACTCTGTGCGGCACATCAGTTTCATGCTTTATTGAAACTGTGGTAAACTGCATCTTCCATATTAAATAAGATTTTAAATAAATTAACAAATAAACAATCCAAACATACCAAAGTATGACAGTGTGATTTGGTGTCTTTAAGGAGTGACAAAAGTAAAGAGCTGGGGGACTGAAAGACAAAATGTAGTAAAAAGTAAAGTTGGTGCTGTAGTGTCATTGCTGATCTACTGCACGTAAATATAAATAGAAAAGTGTGTAGGTAGGTGAGGTGACCTCAGCTGATTTTTGGCTGTGGCTGAATAAAGTGCTGTCCAGTCGTGCAGTTGGATGTCATGCAGCTAAAGGACTGGCCAGAATCCAAAAACTGTGCTGAGAGAGAGAGAGAGGAACTGACAGATGGAAAGGTGATGGGGGAGAAGGTGGAAGGACAAAGTAAAAGAGAAGTGGACTGAGAGAAGAAAGGTTGACAAAAAGATTGACAAACCTCTGTAGAACATTTTCCTTCACATTTTTCTCTTTGCTGTCTTCCTGTGTGCCACTTTTGTGTGTCCTCACTTCATGGACAGCGACTTTATCCACCTAAATTTAACAAATGCACCCTACTTTTTACCTCAGGAGCTCAGATAGTCCTTTAAGTGTGTTGCTGCTCTTTTCACGTCACCACCTGCCTCTGACGCATTTTAGGTCCCAAATCAATGCAGCAGGGAAAGTAAAAGTGACGCTGGTATTGACAGAAGGAAAAAACACTTTTTTCAGGTGTCAAAACTTTCTGACAGGCGGTGGGTTGAGAGTAACTTTAGACATAATGGTTTGGTTACATAAGCCTATAGAGAAAGAGCTGTCTGCAGAGTGCAGGGAGACAATCTACGAACTAAAATGCAAATTAATCCTTCTTCCATTCAACTGTTAGGAGTTAGCTTGTCCAGATAAACAGCTGCTGGTGCTAATTGTATCCAGTGAGGTGCTTGTAGACCTTTTTAATTTTGCAAAGTGAAATGTTTTGGGGGGATCAGGAAGTGATAGTTGTGGAGTATCTTCACATACCTTGTAGAAACCCCAGTGTGTCCATACAGAAAAACGAAAGACATACATACCAGTTTTGTTCTTTGCAATCACATCCATAACATTTTACCTGAGATTTGTTTATTTTTTTATTACTCCTATTAGCTGTAACACAAAGCACAGGTAGCCTTCTTGGGATCCACATTAAAAATATATATCAACACATTAAAAAAAAAAAAGTTAAAACTGCACTAAAACTAATAAAAGAAGACAAAACCAAAATCATACAAACATGGTCATTTGACAAGTCAGAGTTCCACAGATATATGTATAATCAAAAACCAGTATGAACTGAAGTATCACAAAAGAAGTGTGGCATGGATTTCCTGTGTTCGCACACACCTGTCAGTTAAAGCAGCCACACCCATAAATGGATTATAAAAGGTGTACTCCCAGGACAGTTGATGAAGAGTGGCCAAAACCATTTCTTTGTTCCAGGCTCTAAGCATGTTGGTTTCTTCTGCAAGTTGCTTGTTTAGAGGTTGTGACTAAACAGTGTGGTCTTATTTGCTAAAATCTCTACCCTACCACCCAGGCCCTCCACACCTCTTCCACATGTCCCTCACATGCTTTCCTTTCATTTACTGACTCCTCTGATTTTTAAGACCACCTTCATTTGTCTTTTAAGGGAAAAATCCAGCACAATAGACATTTGCTATCAAGTTTAGCTTGAATGTCAGCATGTGGGCGCTGAGCTTGCTTGCAAAATATTTACATTTCCTGTTTTTACATTTTGTGTCTTTATGAATGTACTTTATGCTCACAGAGGACTGTGTGCTTTTATGTCTTGTACATAACAGCTTTGATGACGCCTAATCGTGATTTCCCTCTCAGACTTTCACGGTGTCATTTCCTCATTCCCCCTTTTATCACTCCATCTGGTCCTTTCTTGTTTGCCCCACCTCCCATCATCCTCTTCACTGCAGTAATATCTGATGTCACAGTTGCCATGGGAGCTGTGTGATAAGTTTGCTGGTCGTCTAGTAGCCGACTTCAATCACAAAAATAAAATGGAAATAAAAAAGAACAGAATGAACTGTACACATTTTAAGATTAGAATATATATTGTATAAAATATATTGGGCATGTTAGCACATGTTTTTATTAATCGCTGCACCTATTTCCATTTTCCTAGCGATTACAAAGAAATGAGGGTTGGCTCAAGGCACATTACTGTGTAGTATAGAGTAGGATAGTTTTTCAAACTAAATGTTAAGGTTGTGTTTCTACAGGGTAAAGTTATAGTGGTGCTGGCAGTAGCAGTTATGAACTTACTGATTGCTTAGTGTAAATGGCTGAAATGAATTATACTTCAGGGATTTCAAACATGATTGTAATTTTTTTTGAACTGCTGTCTCCATTATCGGACCAGCAGCTGTCTTACCAGCCATTAAAAAATAAATAAATAATAATAATAATATATCCATCCATTCTATACAAAGTAGGGCTGCAGCAGCAGCAGCAACAGGCGAAACAGGATATTCCAGATATCCTTCTCCTCAGCATCATTTTCCAGTTACTTCTGGGAAATCCCAATGTACTTTGACGCCAAATGAGATATGTAATCATCCAACGAGATCTGTGTTTACCTCGGGTCTCCTCCCAGTTTGGGGTGCCCAGAAAATTTTCAAAGGCAGGTGTCCAGGAGGCATCCTGATAAGATACCTGAAACCCCTCACCTGGCTCCATTTGACATGAAGGAGCAGCGTCTCTACTCCAAACTCCTCACCCTATCTGTGAAGGGCTGTCCACACAGAAGTGAGATTCAGTAACTTGAAGTGATGACACACAAAATAACAGCTGGCAGTAAGTTACATTTTTGAGCGATTGAAGTGACGGCGAATCAGCACAAAGAATATCGCTGTTCGACATATTTAGAGGGTTACCTATGCAACCGGAGTCGGGAAGATACTCTAACAACCAACCAACTGCTACAAAACAAAGAACAATAACCAAATTGCTTCATATGTTTATATGTTAAGGCTGAGGAACCGCATTTTAGATGCTTGTATCTATCACCTCATTCTTTTTGGCTGCTACCCAGAGCTCGTGACCACGAACGAGGTCAGCTCTCTCTCCACTACAGCGGTTTGGTACAGCATCACAGCGATGATGCACCAATCATCATGATGCACTACGAATTGTTGCCATAACGCTGTCTTTAGGGGTAGATAGAGAGAGACACTTTCTTCTCAGGGTGTAGTTTGGTCGTTCTGCTCTAGATGTGAAGTGATAGATTAGCTCAGCATGTAGGACATTTGTTCATGATAAAGCACATGTTTTGAGCTGGTATATTAAATGCAGGTCAGTGTGTATTTCTGTGAGCAGATCTGCATCTTCTGGGTTAGTTTAAGCAGGCCACAGGAATAAAACCAGGACACTCTCACACACACTGTCTTGCTGAGTCTAGTTTTCCTGTGAATACATGTTAAATTGAGCTTTCTTTTCTCTCCCTTAGGTAAAGAAATTGGTGGCAAAAAATCCTGCGTTTTTCTTGCCCCTCTTTCTGTCCTACACGTCTTCTCTTCTTTTCTGTCTGTCTCTGTGATGCTGGGCTGTGGCTGACTGTATGCCTGTGACCAGACTGAAGCTGGGGAAGCTAAAGGTGGTGCGGCGGCAGCTGCTGCAAAGGTACAGAACACACATCATCATCGCCCCCACACTCATAGTTGAATGTAAGGAGGAAAACTTTTCCTGACATACAGGCTGTGGTTGAATAGTGCAAAAAATGAACTCCTACCTCCTTTTGCTAATCACCTTTCCTTGACCTTGAAGGAAAACATGTGTTCAAGGAACATATGGCCTGTAAAATGAAATTAAGTGTTTGTTGCATTGAGAATAGTTGCGCTTTCTATCCACTCTTATTCTCTTCTGCAGCAGAGATGATCAAGTGTACATCGTGCCTTTATCAAAGGTTTCTGTGACTGAAGTCAAAATGATTAATGATAAAATCCTAAAGGCTGCAACACAGCAACAGAGATAACTGATGCAAACTTCACTGTAGTAAACCTTAAGTTCACTTTGACCTTTTATAATATAGCTTTTAATCTTTATTTACCAAGCTCTTGTGGATCTAGAGAAAGCATATGATATGATGCCAAGAGAGGAACTGTGGTACAGCATGAAGAAGTCAGGAGTGGTAGAGAAGTATGTGAGGGTGATGCAGGACATGTATGAGGTCAGTGAGACAGTAGTGAGGTGTACAATAGGAGTGACAGATGGGTTTAAGGTGGGGGTAGGATTACATCAGGGATCAGCTCTGAGCGCCTTCTTGTTTGCAGTGGTGATGGAGAGGTTGACAGATGAGGTCAGACAGGAGTCTCCGTGTACTATGATGGTTGCAGATAACATTGTGATCTGTAGTGAGAGTAGGGAGCAAGTGGAAGAGCGTCTGGAGAGGTGGAGGTATGCTCTGGAGAGAAGAGGAATGAAAGTCAGTAGAAGCGAGACAGAATACATGTGTGTGAATGAGAGGGCGACAGTGGAAAGGACCAAAGGTCGTGAAGGTAGATGGGGTGAAGATGTTAAGATTTTCACTGGGAGTGACCAGAATGGACAAGATTAGAAATGAATACATCAGAGGAACAGCTCAGGAGACGAAGTTAGAATGTCAAGGCAACTTCATAAGAAGCAGATTTTGTTAAAGCAGTGCTGTAATGAGGGTTTAACAGAGCCTGCGAAATTCAAAACATCAGCAAGTTATGGCACGAAATGGAAAACACACTAATAGTTAACATTTACATGTTATTAGTCATGTTGATCGTTTGTTTTTGTTAATGAATGAACACATAATCTCATTTCCTTTGATAAAGGATAGTCCTGCGTATTCTCTGATAAAGGAAGTAATAAAGAAAACATTGAAAAACCTCTTTAGTATTTACAGATTTCAAATAGCTCTTAATATGGCTACCACACAGATACTTTAAGGTCACTTCACTCAGAAGCTTCTCTAAGCAAATCTGACTACTATACCACAGCCATACTCTCAGATTTCAGTGTAATACTCTTTAAACCAGGAGTGTCAAACTGTGTAAAGGCCCTAAAACGCTGAACAAAAAAAAAAAAAAAAAACGTACTTGGCCATTATATAATTTCGTTGAGCCGAGTCCAGTGGTGGATCCAAATACAGACATGTACACTTAATTAAGAAACAGAAAGTGAGCTTTACTAAAAGCTGAAAAACCTAAGTCCAGAATCACACAAAAAACTAAGGTGAAGCACAGTCCTGGAATAATTTAGTTACTGGGGACTGGAACTATAACACAGAAAGCTCACAGAAAAAAGACAAAGAGGGAAACAGGACAATTTACACTCAGGTGGGGGAATGAGACTCAGGTGAAAGCAGTCATTAACAGGTGAAAACAATAAGGGGCAGCCTGCCCCCATCTCTCTTTCAGCAAGCCGTGTCTATATACCTGTCTCCCTACACATAAAGCTAGACAAGTTAATGACATAATGGGTGGATAAAGGAAAGGTGGAGGAGAGAGGGAATAGGAAATGAGATGAGCTAAATCCTGAAAATAAGTCTGAGACCAGGTCAGTAAAAAACACTATAGCTAAAGCATGCACACACTTTTTAAAAAAATGCCTTTTTTAAAATTGTAGCTTATTTTCATTTCAGTGAATGTGTTGCTTGATGTTTGAAGATTTGAAGAGATAAAGATAATTGTTTTAAGTTTGTGTAGGGTCTCTACCCTACAATATAAAGTGCCTTGAGGCGACTTTTGTTGTGATTTGGCGCTATATAAATAAAATTGAATTGAATTGAATTGAATTGAAATCACTCTGTATCTCATTCTCTGGCCAGAAGGATATACATGCTTCAGTCTTAGGGATGTCTCCATATCTACTAGTATGATGATATGCATGATGATAGCCATGATATTTAAAATTAAATGTTGCGTTATTAACACATATCCTTAAAAAAATGTTGTATGGTGAGAGACTCTCTCTGTAGATACAGAACACATACAGAAAATCTGATGTAAATAACACACAGGGTTAGCCTAAGTTGCCTCGAATGGAGTGACTTGAATTATTGTTTCATGCTGGTACTAGGAGCCATTTAATAAAACCAAATGCATCATGATTTCAAAGCTAGAATTTGGACCATTTTTAACTGTCAGTGGTTTCTTGAGGCTGTAGCTAAAATTAATTTAATTTGTTTTAAAGCATCAGAAAATAACTTAAAAAAATTCTGTCTGTACAGAATGAGCTTTACACTATTTTTATGGAGAACTGTTTGTTCTAAAGTATGACCGTCACTCTGTCTGTACAGGATGAGTCACACAGCTTATTTATGTACCAAGATAACCTGAATGCATCATCTAAACTGTGCTATTTTCATATGTGTGTACTGTAGGAAATGTTTGTTGTTGGAGGTTCATTGATTTCACTAAAATCCTGAGTAACCAGCATGTTGTCCTGCAAAGGTTTTATATAAGATTTATTAACCTTGGATCTTAATGAATCTGGGTTTTTAGTCAACCTTATTTTGATCAGATTCAAAATAAAACTTGCTGTTAAAAGTTTTACACCAAAGGCTGGTTCATTGAATCAAAATATTAGCGTTCCACACCCTGTTCCAATTTTTTATGCTCGTTTCCAGCCCCATATTTTCATCTTGGAGTAGCTTTGCATAAATCAGATCAAAATAAGCCTTACTCATTATATACTCTCATAAGAACTACACTCCTGACAGTTTGACACAGACAGGTCAGACCATAGAAAGACTCTAAAAGTAGGTTTGGAAAAAAATCAGATAAAAGGTCAAATTTATATCATCATTGTAAAAACTAAATAGTTTTTTTTAAACAGGGAAAATGTGAATACATTTGTAGATATTTTATTTTAATATTTTTCAGTGTCTCAATGATTTCATTAAAGTAATTTGAAATTCATCTACATTTTCTAGAAGGGATTGTAAAATACTTGTTTCTTATCAAGCAGCATGTACCTGAAGTACTAACCCAGAGAACTAAGGAACATAACATTTCTTAATTCTTTCTCTAACTGTATTAAACAGTGGTCACTGGATAATCAAACACGCTGTCATGATCTGAAGTAGTGTCCAAGTCCTTGTGCTTGTGTTCATGTGCTTCTGTTCTTGTTTGTGAGGCTTATAAATCATCTTTCATGTTTCTGTAATATATGGTTAAGTGTTTATTTTATCACTCATGTGTATCTGGCTCCTCTCTCTGAATAGATGCTTTTGTCTTTTTGGTTTTCTTTTACTCTTTTTAAATGCCATCAACATGCTGGGGACTGCAGATGGAAATTAAACTGTATGGCTAAATCTGGCACATTTAAACAATGTCCGTTAATGTGCATGGTCCCTTTTAAAATAAATTTAATACAAACCTTCTGGGACTTGATTCATCCACAGTCTAAAACAAGCCCTTTTAGATCCTGTCTTGCCCTTCCTAATTTCCTTCTGATTAGCTGCCGTTAGCAAACACAAGGTTTAATCAACAGGTGGGTGGAAAGTCAAGAGTTGGGGAAACGTGTGAAACTGAGTGTTTAGAGCAGTCTGAAGCCTGAGCTTTTGGCTCACAGGTATTACTTGCTCATAAGCAGACCTCATTGTATTTGAGACATTGTCCATATTGTATATGAACATCCACCTCTAAAACACTACATGACAGAAAAAGCATAAATGTCCACTTTAAAATCTCAGAAACTGACAGTAATATCATGTGTAATGTGTTGCTTGAAGCCTATTTGTAATACAATTGTAGGAGTAAATATAGTTTATATTAATAGACATGAATGTTGTGTTTAGGTAAGTGCCATATCCTGATTTTCTTTTGTAATTGTACCAGGTATGAACACCAGCCATTTGTCTCCTGCCTGGCTGGACTCTACGGCTGCCAATGGAGGCGATACCAAAGAGCCCGGGCACAGCCGGGAGAGTGCTGCTGCAGCAAGGTACACACACACACATACGTCTATAAGCAGATTGTTGGTTAGTTTGCTGATTGTGCAAAGAGTATTGATTACCCAGCCGGTTCTCCTCACTCTGGCCTGCTGACTCCAACTGTCAGTAACTGCTTTTTCTATGAAAAAATATCAGCATGTGTATACACTCTGTCAGCTGGTTTTAAAAATTTAGTGGTTCCATTTGCACTTGGTAATATAATATATCCTTGGCATCTGGGAATTTATGCTCCAATTATGAATATTAACTATTTTTACCATGAGAAAACTAGTTTACCTTTAAGCTGTTTACCATCTTCACCAGAAGCTTCTTTAAATGTGAAAACTGTAAACACTATAGCAGAGTATGATAAATATATACTTGGAATTTTGTGGAGTAGAAATGGGCTTTTTGGTTGAACTTCTGTGTGTGTTTTACAGGTGGAGTGTGGCAGTTTTGGCCTCCTGATCCTCACCTTTTTCTTGAGTTTTGTGTTCCTCTATTTCTGGAGCGAAGCCCAGAACGACTACAATGACTTTGACTGGTGCGTCTCACACTGAGTATACAGACAAATGTTGACAAGTACTCACACAGTAATTTTAGGCTTCAGTCACATAGGCCTGGAGACCTGTGTGACCTAGAGACTTTCTCTGGCAACCTCCAGTCGCTAAAATGTGTATTTCCCCACCCATTTGACAAGTGGTTGCTGAAGGTTGCTGACTGTTGCTGGATGAAATCGTTTGCAAACAGGGTGCTGCACCAAAAACCTCCTTGTGATTGCTTTGGTTGCTATTGGATTGAAATAGTCGCTCATGGTTTGCATGGAAGACACAGATGACTTGTCTGCAGACCAGAAATGGACAATGTTTGCCTTCAAAGTAACTGTTGAAGTTATTGCTGAAACCAAGGCATTTCAAAAGGTGTGACTTTTACTCTGAAGAACAGTCTCCATTTCTGGGTTGCATTGCACTCTTCACAGTGCAATGCAACTATCATCGAGCAGGTGTCTAGGCCTGTCTGACTGGGGCCTTAGCTGTGCTCCATTGGTATTGTGATGGAGTTGGGATGTCGCCATGGGTGTAGAGCTGCTAAAGGAAATAAAATCCAGTTGAAATTCAGTCATGAGTGAAGCATATTACATGCAGAGAGTCAAAAAAAGACAAACAGCTGTAACTGTCATAAAGCACGTTGACTAATTGAGGATGCCAACTCATTACAGTCAGTCAGTTCTGATGCAACGCAGTTTGAGAAAAAGTCAAGACCTTCAACTTAATAATTTGTTTCTACACATGAATTTTACCTTGTTTCGTGTGTCGCAGAACACAATTTTTTCATCATTCTCTGTATCTCATATGTACTGATTCATGTACAAGAAACAAATATTTTCCCCCTTTAAAAGGTGAAAAATCCACATTTGCAGGTTGAAATCATTTTGCCACTCAGAGACCCAGGTTTGAGTCTTACAGGTCACAGGCTGTCACACATTTCTATTATTTTTCTATTTTCTATTTGATGTTTTTTTTAAGAGATATGGCTGTCTGAGAACAGACGGCTGCACAGAGGCCAGAGTTGGTGTGGATTAAACTGACCAATCACACCATGAAGCTGCTGCTGCTGCTACAGTTTTTTCTGTTTTTTTGCCTCCTCAGGTTTAACTTTGGGAATCTTGGGTTCTGGTTCCCCTGGTCTCTGGTCCTGCTGGTCATTGCTGCGGCTCTCTTCACATACATCGCCCTTCTATTGGTATGAACACCGATTTCAGATTTCAACCCATCTGCAACCTGGAAATATAATAGAAAAACAACAAAAAAGAAAAAAAAAATAGAGGTTGCCATTTTCATTCTCTGGAGGTGCTGAGAAAACCTTTGTAGTACAGCTACAACAATGTTCTTATTAAAGTTCAGCAAGTTGTCAGCAGTACCTTATTGGGTCCAACTTGACTGTTTGTTAGCTCTCCCGTTAGCAGCCTGTGCCCTCCTGCAGTCATGTAATAACACAAAAGCATTGAATTGTTACCGATTAGCGTGTGGCTGTAGTTTTGCTTGTTTTTTCACTTCAGCTGGAGTGCCTAAAACTGTTTGATTAGGCACAAGTGCACATTGAGCCTCTGGCTCTCCCAGCAGTTTGTTTGACATTTAGGAGCTTGTCTACTTAGAGTGACAAATCTTATGTAAGACTTTCATATAATATATATCTGCATTAACAGTTTACTTTCTGCTTTGAAGTTCTGTTTTTATAAAAATCTATAAGGATTTGACTGTTTTTATTGTGCATATAAAAGTCATTTAATAATCAGATGGGAAAAAAATGAGAACATTAAACAAAGTTTATTCTTGATGTTAAGAGTTTAAAAGATGGCTTGTAGAAAAATTACTTTAATCAGCTTTATCTAACACTTTCTAACAAATATACACCTGTTGTTCAGGTGCTGGCGGTGTGTTTGCTTTCTGAGGGCCAGCGGTTGTACCTTCACTGGAGCCACAAGGTATAAATACAGAAATATAAAAAAGCATAAACTGTTAGTGGTTTTTTGGTCTCCCATGGTATATGTGTGATAAGTTATGTTTTCTTCCTCATTTTTGTCAGTCTGGCATCGTGGTGACGTTGGCGTTCTCCGTCACAGCCACCGCCATCCTCTCTGACCTCTGGAGCAAAGAATGGAGGACTCTCCTCCTCTCCCTGCAGGTGAACACCACCAGCCAATCACAGGAGAGAATTAAACATTTTTTTCAAACAATTGACAAAACATTTTATTAAACATTGTACATTTAATACTATAGTCATAAATATTAGTAGTGAGATTGTGTTTTTTACATGCTGTAATTGTCTTTTTTTATATATATATTTTAACCATTTTCTTTTTATCTTTAGGTCACAGCACCTTACCTACATGTGGCTGCAGTTTCATTGATGGCGATTCTTTCCTGGCCAATAGCATTGCATTTCTTTCGCATGAACAAGAAAGGTAAGCGATGTGATTATGTTCAACTTTTTGAGCTTTAAAACTAACACTGAAAGTCAGGTGGGGCCATAGACAGTGTAAAAGATGGGCGTAGCTTCTTGGTGGGTTAAGGTTAGGGTGAAGCCAAAATTCAATTCAATTTTATTTATATAGCACCAAATCACAACAACAGTCACCTCAAGGTGCTTTATATTGTAAGGTAAAGACCCAACAATAATACAATCAGACGACCCCCTATGAGCAAGCACTTCGCAACAGTGGGAAGGAAAAACTCCCTTTTAACAGGAAGAAACCTCCGGCAGAACCAGGCTCAGGGAGGGGCAGCCATCTGCTAAGACCGGTTGGGGGTGAGGGGAGGAAGACAGGACAAAAGACACACTGTGGAGGAGAGCCAGAGATTAATAATAACTCATGATTAAATGCAGAGTGGTGTAAAAACACATGGTGAAAGAAGGAGAAACGCTCAGTGCATCATGGGAAACCCCCAGCAGCCTAAGCCTATTGCAGCGTAACTAAGGGAGGATTCAGGGTCACCTGATCCAGCCCTAACTATAAGCTTTATCAAAAAGGAAAGTTTAAAGCCTAATCTTAAAAGTAGAGAGGGTGTCTGTCCCCCGAATCCAAATTGGGAGCTGGTTCCACAGAAGAGGGGCCTGAAAGCTGAAGGCTCTGCCTCCCATTCTACTTTTAAATATCCTAGGAACCACAAGTAAGCCAGCAGTCTGAGAGCGA
>VUQS01042413.1:0-10552 GCA_015108495.1 Heterochromis multidens
TATATATATATATATATATATATATATATATATATATATATATATATATATATATATATATATATATACACATATATATACATATATATACATATATATATGTATATATAGTTTTCTTCTTCTTCTTTTTTTAAAAAACACACATGATGCAAAGCCCAAGAGAAAACCATTGGCTATGACAGACAGTGCCCAGCTCCTCCTCCTCCCCCTTCCTTTGCAGATGTACATTAATGCAAAAAAAAAAGCAGAGATCTGAGCTGCAGCAGAAGCACCCTGTCTCCCTTTAAAACTGCTGCTGTCCAGCCTGATCGTGTCAGTTTGAAGGCCCCTATTCAAAAGTATTCATGCATCTGCCTTTGAGGCACAATAGCAGCTAGTTTATAAACTGTCTGCCCAGGCACCCAAAGGCTTTAGTTCTTATTGTTTTCACCCCCTTAATAAACTTTTTGGAGGAGTTCATCAACTTGCCTGAATAGCCTATGCAGCAAGTCTCAAGACAGAAAATAACAGACGGGCCTTTTCTCCTCCCTCTTCTTTCTCTCTTCCTTTTCTAGTGGCTGTTCATCTAACAATGGTGAGAGTAGGCTGTCAGACATCACAGGGCTTTTTTTTTGTACCAATGCAAGAAAAAAAAGATTTTATTTTTTTAAAAAAAGAAAGAAAATGCAGCCTTTTAAAATGGAGATCGAAGACAATTGCATTTTCCCATTTGCACAGAACTTATACGCTAGTCAGCTCCAACAACACAATAAGTGAAAATGTTTACAAAATTAAAATTATATATATATATATGCAAATGTCACTAGAGGTACAGAGCATGGAGGGGCAAAAATCATATTAATATTTGTTTTAGAAATTAGAAACTCCGATTTAAACTTTAAATGTATGTCTGAATTTCTACAGCGTATTTAACTATATTAAAATATTAATTAACTTTCAGTATCTCTATATTTGCCTGACACCTGTTAGACGGCCAGCACAGAAATTATGGGATGCAATAAAATGTAATTTTGGGTGTAAGCCATTAATCCACTGTTATACCTTTAAACTCTGTCGAAAAAAAAAATTAGCCAAACTTAAAAGTCTTTAATAGATGTCTGCTCTAATTAATTTCATACCTAATTAAAACAAGGCTAGAGTCCATGCATGCTGGCCTGTTTAGCCCGCTGGATGGCCATAATTGAAGTAATAGCGGAAAAAAAGGGGGCTGCTTAGAAATAAAAGCCCGCAGCGGTCCAATTCAACAACATCACCATCCAACCACGGTGCCCACCCCTCCTCCCCTTCCACCATCTGACCCAAAAAGGCCTTATTGGCTGCCCCGGACCAACCACCTACTGTTTCCCACCGATGCTCTCGGTGCGTTTTAACACCCTAATTAGATGTGACAAGTTCAACGAGCTGGTTTCAGAGGAGGAAAAGCTGGTCAGGTTATGATTTCCGAGTCAGACTCACAGGGGAATCTGCGGACAGCTGATTCCTGTCAGCCTCATTCATCTTCTTCCAGCCAATTAAACATTAATGCTAACAAAGCGCTGGCAATTTGGAGAATACATCAAGCGCCTAAAGTGGAAATGTAAATGTTTGAGGCGATGTCAGACGGGCTGGTGACAGCAACGATACTTCCAATAATAATAATAATAATAATAATAATAATAATAATAATAATAATAAAAGGTTAATGAAAAAAGAGTGCGCTATTTTTGGAGAGAATTTCAGTAAAAATAAGACAATATAACCTTAAAGTGCCGAAAATGCCAGGAAATGAATTCACTTCTGCATGATTATTACATAAAGTTAGGAGAAACTGACATTTTAAAACGACAATAGCTGTTTAAAGCAACTCTAAACCTCCATCCGTTTGAGCTAAATTGCGCCAAGAAAAATTTAAACCACAATCAAAATGAAGTAAACTGCAACAAAAAAAACTTAAGGTGCACAATCAAAATTCTTCCACAGAGTTGTTAACACCTCCACCTGTTGACATGAATGTGTGATGTGTGTGTGAGAGAGAGTGGTGGGGGGTGGAGGAAATGAGGACAAGAGAGAGGAAGAGAAAGGAGGCAAACTTTAGCAAAGAGAGAAGATGAAAAATTGAGACTCTATTTATTTTGGACCACAGCCCTGCAGGCACTGCGCAGGTTCTCGGAGCCCCATAGTGAAAATTGGCGGAATAAAACACAGACAGAAATGAGAGACGCGCTGAAGCACCCTACTGTTGTGACAGGATACCTGGAGGGCAATGCTTCCTCTTTAATTTGTCTCGTATGGCTTGAGACCCCCAACCAGACATTCAATCCTCAGAGTCAGCGTAAGCCTACTGAATTTAATTCTCGATGGTGAAATTATATGCTATAATTAAATATCATATCATTTAAAAAAAATACTCTGTGGCATAGAGGCATCTTATCGAATTGGTCTTCCTCGGCTTCCTTGTTGTTATCACATTAATAGTAACAACATCTAAAATGGGCCTATCAGCATTTGTGGGGAAAATTGCAGGCTAAACAAAGGGCACCTATGGGCTTACAGCTTATATTCTGATATTTTCGAGCAGGAAATGTTAACCTTGAAATGCTGCTATCTGCGTCTAACAATGTGTGATCATAACCCCATAAATGAGGGGAGAAATTGAATCCTTTTAAGTTATTAAGCAGGAAAGGATTATAAACTCGTCTTTATAAATGAGCTAGAAATCCCCATGTCTTCCTCTGTACACTTTTAAATTTCCCACAAGAAGCTGGAGAGGAAAGATTGCCCCTTTTCAAGAGCCCCACAAGAGATGGAAAAACCATTTTTGTGCCCAGATAGGAAGTCGTCCCACATGGTAAGCGCCACTTTAATTAATAGACAGCCTTGAGAGGTATCACTGTCAGCTTGGATAATGGTGACAGAGCTAGTGTTTGTGCTTCCATGAATATTTCTCATGTGATCAAAGTCAAATGCCAGCACAGAATGAATTTAAGCCTACTCGATTTTTTTCCCCCTTATTTGCAGCCTAATGCTTTGGACACTTAAAGCTCCTGACACTGAAATGTCTCGCCGGTTTGGTAGGCCTACAAGCTTAAACTGCACTCCCTAAAAAATGATGCAGTGCTCAAATCTCCGCTCATACGCAGCGGGTTTGGTGTTATTATGTTGCATGGTTTGCTCACGTTACCTCGCTGGAACCAATAGACCAATTTGTAACACTGTTTGTAGCGCCTGTCATCAAGTCTCGCGATATGTGATTAAATAAATTACACTATAATCTTTGAATGAAAAAGGCTGAATTAAAAAAAGGGGGTTCATGATAATAGTGGCGGAAATGCGTACATATTTTTGGGTAGGCTATTCATTTTAATTTCTAAACCTACAGTTTTAGCACATTACTGATTAAATTGAAATTTGTCACACTACTGACAAATGATGGCGAGAGACCGTTAAAAATTATGCATTTACCTTATGACCAAATCTAAGCTATGGGCTAAATATGCTCACTGTTTATCCATTTGACGTGTTATTATTATTATTATTATTATTATTATTATAAGTATTGGGCTTTTGTCCAGTTTATAAACCCTCACTGAGACCTGTTACCTTGCAGCTGTTTAGACTATTGCAGTCCCGAAAGAAAGGTCAAAAAGGTACCTACACATCTTTTTGAATTTCTGAATTTATTTTTGTGCAAAAAACAAATTCAGAGATGTCCACAAATCTTAAAAGAGAATTCACTATGCTATATAAATATTTTTTATAAAAAATGTTAGAATTACCCAATGAAGCTGACGCAGTGTGTTTTAATTGTTATCAAAATAATTACTTTTTAGGGTATTTGTTTTCTAACCTTTGTGTCAAGTAAAAAAAAACCCTGAAATTGACATTTTAAAATATAGCCATATAGTTCTATAATTTGCCAATTTCATTACCTTTATTTTTGCACCGCTAATAATAATAATAATAATAATAATAATAATAATATCGACGATGTCATGTCTTTCAGCTCCTGCCCCCTTTATAAGAAATGTAGGCCTACCGATGTAAATTCCAGTGAAATGTGGCTTGAGTGGCTGCGGGGACAGGGGAGGTTAATCCGAGTTTAATGCAGTGAAGCACAGCGCAGGGTCTGGGCTATGATGGGTATGTTATCTCTGCCCAACATTTGGGTCTCCCTCAATTTCCACCCAGCCAAATAGCTGCGAGAAAGTGCAGATGGAGTCACTCTCAATGCCTGAGGAAAAAACGTTATTAATAGCTAAATAACTTCCCCATACTTTCACTGAATCTCTCTCACACACTGTTCCAGATGGATTTGTTTGAAGTGGTCTCTCGCTTCATTCCCCTGTCCTTCTCATTCAGCACGGCTTTAGACCCGAAATATAGCTACATTATATTACCATACACTTAGAGACTGGGTGTGCGTGCACGAGGGCGCGCGCACGGTCGCGCGCCCTCGTGCGTTTGTGAAGTAGAAAGCGCAGAAAGGGGCAGCTCTTCACATTTTCATCACTATACAGGCTGAAACTATTCATTTTCTTTTGTTTCTTTGTTTCTGTAGATCATATGTAAGCTACCTGGCACTATGGGAAAAACCGGAAGAAAGCATTTTTCCGTAGTAATTAATAAAATATACTGATTGATTACTGAAGCAGAAATGGAAAAGGAAAATTCTGAAGACAAAAACATCAAAATATTTTTGAAGCAATCCAGCGTGCACCTCACATTCATTGCATTACAAATTATATTTCACTGAATATGGATCTACAGTAACAGCATAGTCTCCTCTTGCCCAGTCCCACCTGGCTCTTTGGGCTGGTCTGGCTTCCTCACACCTCTCCGCTGCTCTGTCATTTTTCCTCCCCACTGCCTTGAAATAATCCCTCCTGGCATCTGTTTAATTACACTGAGGACCTCAGGTAATCCTGCGATTTGCTGAAATGTCCATCGCATGTCTCCACCGCATCTAACGGTCAGTTTGGATGCATCAGTGTGGCAGAGTGACACCAGGCAGCTGATTCACCTTCTGCTTCCGACCGGGGTGGCGCAAAACATAATGATGCCCACGTTTGTGCAGAGCGGTCTTTAAACACTTTCTTGCGCGCAATTAAAACGCTGGGACAGGTTTTAATAGCCGTGCATGACAATTGAAGTGCGCACCTTGGAATGGAAACTTGTTTCTGCACAAATTGTGGGGTGGACCAGGATCTCCACTCTACACGGTAAACAATTATTAACGAAAAAGGCCCCAAAAGTGGGACTTTTCCGGTGGTTATACACTGAATTTTGTTTGGTTTACTTTCCACTACAACCTTGTGAAAAAAAATAACAGATGTCTTCATGCAGCAAATAAAATCTACATTATTTTAATATGGTTAGGACTTTAAATACACGTTTAATAAAGCTAGATTAGAGCTGGGATAAATCCGTGATGTAACCTCTGAGAAAATCAAATACGCAGACCTAATAAACAAATAGATAAATAAATAAAGTCTTAAAATCTGGATAAGTAAACGAAAAAAAAAAAATCTCATGAATTTTGTGCCCAGGGCGAGCCACTGTGAGCTCCGCTCTGAGATGAAAGTGAAAAGAAATAAAAGGCTCTATTTAATCTGCTTTAAAACCCCTCTCCACATAAGGGCTGTGCTTCAAACTCGGAGAGTGAGGGGCTGATTGGGGATAAATACATTTCTTACCATGCCTGCGAGCTATTACACCCGGCACGAACACAGCCACCTATTCAGCAACCATCGTTTCCAGTGCTTACTCTAATAAGTATTAACATTATTAAATGCCATCCGGATGCTGGTAGTCTAAACTGCATTACGCAGAGGGTGCGTCTCTTTTTATAGCAACGTAAATCAACCCCAATTTAAAACACGAGCAGCGGTAAGGAAAAAAATAGAAGTAGGAGAATTATGTCTATATTTTGCACCAACAAAAAAGTCAATAATCTTGCTATGATACCGTAGGTAACACCTTAAAAATCAGAGTATATTGCAAACGTGTGCATCAGTTGTGCGCAAATTTTATTATCATTATTATTATTATTATTATTATTATGGTCATTTTAAGCCAGCAGGGTTTACAGCCCATCTATATGGATATTTGAGATATTTGCAAGAAAATTGTGATTTTTTCCCCTAACATTAGCGCGTGGTGTGAAAGAAAAAGAGACCGTTTTCACGCTATCACTTGATTCTTCTCCAACGGACCATTATATAAAATTACAAAACTATCTACCAGCGGGGCGTACTGAATAATTCATCTCCTTTTATGTCTGTTCTTTCCCTTTGTCCAAAGTTTTCTCTCTCTTTTTTGCCAGATTTTTGAATAAGAATGGACGGGCCCATACTCTCCTTTTCGCTGGCCTGCTTTCCAGGATTTGCTTTTGTACCTCAAACCCTTCACTTTAGAAAAAGCATCAATAGAGGGGAGGTTTTGCTCGTAAAGTTCATCTTCAAGTTTGAAAAATTCTTGGCAGTGTCTTTTTTTTTAAAAGAAAAAATATGTTTTGTGATTAAAAAAAAAATCTATTTAAACCCATTCAAACGTTTGATCATCTAAATAAGGTTTGGACACCGTGCACCCCACCCCCACCCCGTAGCCAAGCGCAAAGAGCTAAAAATAAATAAAATATGATGATAAAATCAGAAGATCATGATAAAAAAAAAATCCATCTGAAATTAAAAGAAATGACCCCAAATAGCAAAATTCTTTATTTTCTAATTTCATGTTAACAGCCTGTGATATTCTACGTTGCCAATTTCCAATGGTCTAACCATTTCACAATTAATATACATAAAATAAGCTACAAAAACGTATACATCCTATAAAATAGTGTATACCAAAGCCCTTTAAAGTGCCTCGTAAATACGGTAGGCACTGACAGCAAATACCTAAATCGCTTTATTTTCCCTCCTAGCAGCATTAGAGCAAATAATAATATGAACACTGATTTCCACTTTAACTGACAAGTGGTGAAATGTCAGTGAACTGACATCGATTGTGAAATGGGTCAACTGTCAGCTGTCGTTTAGAGGTCGTTAAATGAGTGAATGAATGAGGAGGAATTTGCTACACAAATTAATTTTCTGCAGTTAAATACCTTCTGCCAAGGCTCTCATAAATAATTGAGTGAATGAACAACTGCTGGCTCGGAGTTAAAAGCAGGAATAAATTCACTGCGTTTAGCTGCAGCTCGGGTGTGGGACAATTTCCCAAGAGGACGTGAAGTAGGAAGTCTATTTAAAACATTTGCTTCCTGATTACAAGGTTGAAATGTACTCTAAATAATAATAATAATAATAATAATAATAATAATAATAATAATAATAATAATAATAATAATTTCTTATTTCAGACATATACAAAAGGGCCATATATTTTCTGCTGTTAACTTACATTTATCACCGAGGATGCCATCGATGCTATGCTTTGTTTTCTTTTCTCCATCTTCATCCTTCTTATCACAGTCATCCTCGTCATCTTTTTTGCCAAATCGGGCCCTCAAAACGCGGCTGATGGAGCTCACTAATGGCAACAAAAAGGTAAACGGGTGATTAGCCCTAAAACCCATAAAAGAACCATAATAATCCTATCATACATTTTTAGAAGGATATACCACACAAAAATAGCACAGCAAAAAGTTTCACATGAAGCAGCAGCGCTAGGGAAATATTTAAAAATATATTTCTATATTAAAGGAGTAAAATTACACTGTAATACAATGATGGGAATTCACTATGGAGCACTGAAGCCACATTTCAACAGGATGGTTTTTTTTTCTGGGTCAAACAGCTGTAGGTGTCCCTTCTATTATCAGTAACTGAGGCTTAAAACATGTGGGATTCAAAGTGACGTTCATTCAGAAGTGATGCTGCAGTGTTCGCTGGTAGTAGGGAAAAAAAAGTGCAGCTTACCAGATGAAGCCTCACCTGAAGGAACTGTGCTTCTGTCGCACACCCCGTCCTTCAGCAGCTTATCCCGGATCTCCCAGCTGAACATGCCCGGGTTTTCTCTCTTGTACTCTTCGATCCGCTTCTCCACGTCAGGAGTTGCCACCTGCTTTAGGTTTGAAAAGGTGTAAAAGGAGGGGGAAAGACAAAAGACAGAAAAGAAAGAATTTCAGTTTTAACTGAGATGATATTATTATTTTTTCTCCCCGAAAGATCAACGAAAAGGACATATGGATGAAATATGGAAAATAAAAGTAAAACTCTAAATTATGCACATTTTTTTGAATTTTTTTAGTCCGGATATGGACTCATGACTCCATAAAAGCTAAGAAACAGAAAATTGGCTAATCAGTGAGAAATCTTTACGGCACTCTATTCACAACCTTATGAAGCTAATATCAAAATATAAGAAAAAAAGTATAAAATACACCACAAATATATTGTGGTTAATCAATATAATAAAAATTTGAAATGAAATATATTTATATATAAAAAAAATTAAAGGCGTGGTTCTTAATTATTATTATTATTATTTTTAGCTTTTATTATTTTGTGTTTTTAAAAAAAATTAATATTATGTATTTATCTATTTTGAACATCCACAGAAAAATGTTACAGGTGTGTCGGCCAGAAATTTATTTATTTATTATTATTATTATTATTATTATTATTATTATTATTATTATTATTATTATTATTATTATTATTTTGCCACGGTCTTTGCACTTCATCTGCAATAACAACACAAACATCAGATTTGAGTTCACTCAGGTGTCATGCGTCTTTTGTCACTCCACCCCCCGCAACCTCTGTCCTGTCCTCGTTCTACTGTGACCCATTTCCTGGACCATGGACCCCCACTCACCCTGGGCTTGCTGCCTCCAATGGCCCCCGGACGGATCGAGCCGGTCTCTTGGTACCGGCAGAGGATCTTGGAGACACAACCGTGAGAAACTCTCAGTTGTCGCGAGATTACGCAAGGTCGGATGCCGTGGTGGGCCATCTCCACTATCTTGTGTCGGATGTGATTTGGCAGGGGCCTCCCGTTGATGAACACTCCGCCAAGCTGGTTCACCCTACCCTGGCCCAGAGGCGTGGATACTGCGCCACAATAATAAACAATAAAAGTCTCAACAAACAACACAAACAACACATCACGTTTTCTGTGAAGCTTTTGCTCACTCAGAGTAGACCCGGCTAAAATTTTACTATAGTCAAATAGCTGCATATTTGCTATGATCCTGACTTTTAATGGGACGCAGTTTACACACATTATCATATTATACATTTTCAAGAGAGCATCGTGCCAAATTCGTCCAGCCTCAGTCTGGCTGACAGGATGCTTCCAAGGCCACTTCAGGATCCAATTTCACATTCAAGAGACACTAAAGAGGGTGACACTTCTCACCTTGATTATTCCTAGTCATGCTGTACAAATATTGATGTGATCCTTTGAGCCATCTCTTTGCTGTGTGTATTATTGCCATTTCCAGCAGCCGGACACTTGAACAAATCCCGGAGCTCGAGTAACTTGCGAGCTACGTGTTTTTTGTACATTTCAGTCCAGAGCACTTGAGCACGAACTGGTTGTAAGGGGAAAACTGTTTCCATAAATGCATGCAAATACAAAATGATCTTCTTCTTTTTTTTTTCCTGCCCCGCCATATGTTCAGACGACTTGAGTGTGCTGGGCATCGAAGTTAAAAAAAATAAATAAATTACCAATTAGATTGCTTTGTGTGTGTATGTGTGTGTATGTGTGTGTGTGTGTGTGTGTAGCCATAAAAGTTAGACCACTAAAAATGCTACAAAAATATATCATAAAGGGGCTTTAAAAGATCATCTACATTTAATAGTCAATTTAGGACATTTTTATTTTATTTTAGAAGTGTTTTTAAGATAAAGCAAAAACACATGCATTAAAAAAATTTTTAAAAATGTCATTATAACAAATATTTCATCCACCATAAATAATATTACCAAGCAAGAGAATTTCTTTAAAAATACATTCAAATGAGCTTCAAATTAATACAGAATAAATATAGTGTCATACAAAAGACATAATTCAGGGTGACTCAACATAGCAACATGAGGCTGGGTTACTTTTGACCATGACTTGGGGTTAACTTTCATCAGCACTGACTGGAGTCTCGTATTTGTCCACCCATCTTTTTATTTCCCAGCATGCCGCCGATAACAAACTGTGCTCTGTGTCACTACCACGGTGAAAGCTGACAGCGTGAACAGCCGACGATCTTTATCAGCTCGAGTTCAGATATTTAACATATGTGGTCATTTTTCTTACCTTCCAGGGGGAAGCCGGTTCGGGGGTAGTTCTGGCCTGGCGCAGGGCGCACCATCCGAGGCACTGTTCCTGGTAAAGTAGCCATCCTGTAGCTACACAGACAAACACAAAACCGGGGTCTGTTCGCAACTGCTACTCTTAGAAAGTCCAAGCCAAAAAAATAAATATAAAAACCCGGAATGTAATCAAAATGCTGAAAAAAGATGCTCTGTTGCTGTCAAATCCCAATCCCAGGCGGAGAAACTGGACTAGCCCTTCTTCCACCGGGGGAAAAATAAAAGTGATGCTCTCCTCTGCTGCGATGGATATGCCA
>VUQS01042413.1:13682-35650 GCA_015108495.1 Heterochromis multidens
AATTGGTTTTTTAATTTATTTTTTTTTTTTTTTTTATTTTTTTTTTTTAGCTGCAGTTAATTTTTTTTTTTTAAATTTGGTCCTTGTTTAAAGGGAACAAAAGAAACTCAAGACTCAGAAATTAGATATTAAATAGGCAATGATAGATAGATTTAGATCTTAAACACAAAAAACATAGAAAAGTTTACGAGTAATCGGCTTGCCTGAATTTTTAAAATAAAATACATTAACAAATCAGTGGAAGCTTTTTTCTGCTACTGAAAAAAAACAAACAAAAAAACATTTGTTGCCATCCATAAATCAAAATTTTGGGGTTTTACCTCATAAATTTGACTTAATAATGCACAATTTTAAGTTATTTTCTCAATTTTGAGTTATTTTGGCAGAAGTCTGAGTTGGTAAGGCAAAACTTTGAGATAATAACTCAAAATTTTGACTTATGGATCACAAAAAATGTTTTTTCCATACATTCTGTTCTATTCTTTGTTTCTAAAAATAATCTTACATCTGCACAAGTACTCACTACATGAACCATGATATGCCTTTTCTCTCAAAGTCTCACTTGTCTTCAACTTTTATGTATTTCATGCAAAATCTTCCTGAATATAAAATGATTGTCAGTATGATAAACTGCAACCCAAAAAGTGCAAAAAGGAAGTTGTTCATAGCATGAACACCCAATATTTTTAACCACCCTGTTTCCACTTCATGGTTTACGTCTGCTGCAAGGCTCGAGGCTTTGAAGGGGGTTTTCCTAATGATACAGCGTGCTGCTTCGAGAGGTCTGCACTTCCACCACTGCCTCGTTAACTTGAAACATTTTCACAGCAGAGTTATCCAAATGTATGATCACTTCCTTATGGGAATTATTTTATCACGATAGAGAGTGTATAAAATGCCTTCTAAGGAGGAGACTGGTGAAAAGCTTACTATGTGTTGTAACTGTAATTAAAGAAAGCTGATTTGAGATATTCATCTCATTATGTGTGGAATGGGGAGGAGCTATGAACAGGCATGTAGGGTCTGACAAGGTGACGTTTGGTTAATAAGGAGAGCAAGGAGGCAGCGATTCTTTAAAGTCATTCAGAACAAATTAGCCAACATGTGAACTGGAAATCTCAGTGTTCAGTTTCATGCTGGCTCGATATACACAATACATAATGTGTATAATAAAACACAGAGACATGGTGAAATAGTGAAAGTCAACGAGTTTGGAAAAATTAATTTGCAAAAGAAAAATAAATAAATAAATATACAACCATGCAATATCTATAGTGTGTAGAAGCCTTTGTCTTTTTGGAAATGGTCTTTTAAAGAAAAAGTGACTCCCAGCTTGGGAGGTCTAGAGGATTTGAGTGATAAGAGCAAGAAAAAAAAAATCTGTTAAAACTGAAAACTTTAGCTTCACTTCTCTACAAAATTCCTCCATCAAAACAATACGAAAAGGGGAAATCACTCTTTAGTTGATTTGTCTGTTATCTGTTCCAATAAACAGTCCCATTTTTTCCTTCTAAAGCTAGCCAAAAGAGTTGCTAAGCGCTGCTTTAGAGCAAAAGATATCAAACAACATCCTTTCCCTTCCTTGTACTTCATCATGTACTCACTCACTGCTCACACACAATGTGTGGCAGGGATAGAGGAAAAACAACATGTGTTACGTTGACATCTAAGTCTGGCGCCTGAATTATGAGTCATGGAGAAATCTCAACTGATGATCAAACACAGCTAAAGGCCACTTAGAGGGGGCAACTCTCTCTGGATTTCCAAAGAGATCAGAGGACTTGACAAGTGAGAAACAAAAGATGGTCAAACTTTAGTGAAAATGAGACAGCACAATCGGATTTGACCAAGTTTTGGAGAACTTGTTGCAGCAGAACTTGTTGCAGCAGAATCAGCCGGCTGATTGGTTCTGCAGAAATTAGCGGGGTTTGCAGGTGACATCACACAAACAGGCGGTCTCAGCTGGATGGGTGCAGGTGGGTGCAAGGGTGGAAGCAGCGGGCTGGGGTTTGATCTGTGGCAGAGTGGGTGACATCCTGTCACTGTTTATTATAGTGTGAATTCTGTTTATCTTCAGTAACACCTTCACTTGGCACGAACAGCAAAACTAGTGATGTGACACAGTAGATAGAGGTCTGGAATAGAGAGAAAGTAGTCCAAAACTAGTCTGATGGGTGGAGCTAGCGCACAAAGACACACAATATAAAGTGATGAAATGAGAGCAATCAAACAACCACGAAGCGACTGGAAACAAATGAGCATAAAATACAAGGCACATGATAAAGTGCTGATGATGACTGTTGTTTCCTCAAAGCCTCAGAAAGTACAACAGTGCTGCTTTATCCCCCTTAAACAATATGTTAGGAGACCTGTTGTCTTCATATCCCGAGGCTCTTATCGCCCCACAGCAGAGCTCACCTGCCCTCTTCTGTTTAACGCAACAGACAACCAATAAAGGAGTCCTCTCTGTTTTACTGTCACATGAAATCACACTTCCATTTCAAATACACCAGTTTCTTTAACATCTGTTTATGTAAGGACGTTGTGAGAGTTTAATGCGATGCCTGCTACTCTGAGTTTTGCATAAACAAGGTACCATGTCATAGCCAACCGCTGATCTCATGTCTTTGATGATTTGCCTCAGACCTGCACAAACGCATTGAGATAATGCAACATTTTAAATGGTGTATAACTTGTCATGGCCGCCTACGATGTCCCTAAGATAAGGCTGCTCTTGGTTTAGTGTCAGTATCCTCGGAGAAGGGCATTTTTACAGTTGCACACTGAGAAATCTCTGCGTTGCTACTGGGTGTTCAATAAACAGGTTACACAAACACCTAAATGTGGAAGATCACAGACGAACAGATTTCCCTGAAGCATGTGTGAACATGTCTGCTACTAAATCAGTCAACTGGCATTTTGGAAGAATTTGTCCTTGATGATATTCGTCACTTGCCTCAAAATCCCTTCAAAGGTTTGACTAGAACACAACCAGAGGGGTTTTTCTATTGATTAGAAAGTTGCTTATTGATCTAATTAAACTAAAATTCACTTTTTCGTGCTGAAACTAAATTAATTTGTGATCTGTCCAGCACATTAAACGTAAGGGAAATGTCAGAAGAACTACTGTTTGACCGATCCCAAAAGGCAGATAATTAAAAATGTACAAACAACAACAACAGAAACAAAAAACTACAGTTGGTAAAGCTCCCTTTTCATGTTGTAATAACAACACTGGACAGGAAAGGTGCTCTTAAACCTTTAGTGAGTTTGGCTGTAAAGGAATACTGTGGGTTGCTGGCATCATTTCATTACAGTGGCCAGTGTTACAATCCATTTTACACGACCAGAAATGCTCTGTGTGTGTTGTACTTCTGTGTGTGTGTGTGTGTGTGTGTGTGTGTGTGTGTGTGTGTGTGTGTGTGGCATGTGATAGGACCAAAAAGCTTGGGTATCACGCTCTGATGTGCATGCCAAATCCACTTGTCCTCTCACACAACCTACCAGTGTGGCTCTGCCGTTTCAGCTCTGCCAACAGAGGTCCGGGGAGAGCAGCAGCAGCACAGGAAGCAGGTCATGACCTGTTATAGCAGAAATCACAATGTGATGTGCTGACTGAATGTGATCAAATATTATCTTCAATCAGCCGTATCTCTTTCCAGTGGCTTTTTTATGATGTAAATGTAACCGTTGATCAAGTCCTGTTTTTTGAATAAGCTAAATCAGATGCCTGGATTTAAAAACTAAAGGAAATGTTCACAGTGCCATCACAAAGGCACAACAGCACTCTACAAAAGACATCTAGCAAAAACATGTGTATATTTCCTGGATCAGACCACAGAAATTTTAAAAAGAGGAAGAAAAATATAAATTAAAGGAGTACTCTCAGAGACTGGGAGATGTAAACTCCTGATGTGCTTGTTGGACCAGGACTGTGCTGCAAAAAGGATTCAATTTCTTTACTGAAACAAAACCATGTAATGTAAATGTAAAAATTCTCATTCTCTGTTTTCTGTTAAAACTGAGTAATATTATCTTGTCTTAAATTAGTTTGTAATCATCACTCATTCATAAATAAAGTGTTTTAGTATTATAGCAATTTAAGATGAAGCTAATTATAAATGTATATAAATATATAATACATACCGAGTGTTTAGTCTTTAACAATGCTTCATATACAGTACACCTACAGTATGTAATCTGAATCTCCACTGTCAGAGTAGGGTTAAACAAGCAATATCTTATGTGCTACTTTTCTAGAATCAGTGTTTACTCTGATAGAGCTACTTGGTCTCAAAAAGCAGTTTTCTCACTGGAAACTGAAAATGTTTTTGTCTATTCATATTTCTTCTACATGGCAACGAGGCCAAAGTTTATTTTTATTTTACATGAGATTGTCTATGAGAAATAATCTTGGTGAAACCGGATGTTTACAATGAGCTGATCATGCAGACATATACTGCGTGGTATATGATTATCCTGTGAGATTTCTGTTTGTGAAACATGTTTATTTCTGGTCTTTGAAAGACTAAATAAGAATTTTAAAAGAGTTCAATCCCAGCAAGTCAGCAAGTTATTAAGTCTACTTATACCTTATCAGTTCAGCTTTAATTTACCTCGCTTTAAAAAAAAAATTACACCAACACACATTATGTTAATTGACCTCTAAATCAGTGTTAGTGTCTAACTTATTGCACGTTATTTTTTAGAAATTACACATAAAAACTGTGGTGTCACTTAGCCACTTTAGGTTGTAAGAAATTACGAGTTACCTCCTCAAATTCAATAGTACAATAACTGATATTTAAAAAAATATGGCTTTTGTTTCGTGTTAAACTTTTATAGTGAGCAGATTAATGTTCAACAGCTTGAATTTTCATGCACATTTTTCTCTCAGTCTGTGCTAATACAGTGAATGTAGACCACACAGCAACCCACTGCACTCAAAGTGTCACAGGTTTGTCACAGCTATACATAAATGTAAATAAAACACAACCTGAACGACTAAGCCCAGAACTCTTGGTTTGACAAAATATGCGTAATATTTCAGCTAATGCTCATACACCTTGCTCCTGAAAACTCCAAATCTCCCTGACATGTCCACCAAGGATGCTACAATATTACCTCTTTCCCTCATAAAGACGACATTTGATGACCTCCCCTGTACCCTTAATCACAAGTTTTTGACTCCTCAATATATATCAATAAAAATGTGGTTTGACGACGATTTGAATAGTTTCCAGGTTTTTCCAAGGGTATCCCTAGTAAGCTGCACAGGCAGAGACCACCCTCACTAACTTCTAATGGACACCCAGTCATTTTGTTCTATAAGCAGAAAGATGACAGAACCACTCAGTCCAGAAAAGAACTTCAAAGGTTAGTCCTAGTCGGTTTTCAAGGGGTAAAGAGTTAACAGACAACTGAATATTATAGCAAACAAACAGTTGCTGGCTTTCACCCTCTTCCTCTTGTCTTTTGTGACCATGCTTCGTGCAATCTTCATTGCATATGTAACAGTCTCCTGAGCCTGATGTAGGATTTATGGTCCCACCTTGGTGTCTGTTTGCTTAGCTCTTTGCCTATGCAGAGAAAGGGATTGTGTAAATTCAGCCAAAGCAACCAACCAACCAATAGCAACCAACTACAGAGGTGCACTTGTATGACACAGCACAGAAACTGACACCATTGATGTTACGCATAGATAGAATGGTGATTGGCTGAAAGTTGGCTTAAAGACGAAAGGGAATGACAGAGTTCGCCACAAAAGGAAACAGTGTGATAAAACAAAGATATAAACTGTCTGATTATTATTCCACAGCACCAGGGACGGCGTGACTAATTGGGAGAGTCGGGCGGATTCCCGATGGGCCGGTTCACGTTCACCTCTCTTTTGGGCCAGTTGGGTGGGGAAAAAATCATTTTGACAATTACTTTATTTTCTTCACAATCTCCATTGATCTAACAATGCAGCCCCTGCATTGCAGTAGATCAGATGGGTTCTACCATCTGAGGGAGTTCTCCCCTCCCAGATGTTTGAGTTGGTTGGGGTTCCTAGAGCAGTAGAATTAAGCGTCAGTCTGTGATCATGGAGAGCAAGAAGAGGCCAGGAGGAGCCGAAAAGGCTAGGCTCACAAAAACAAGGGCACTGGAGGAAGATACTGCCAAATGTGCTAAGTTAACTGACGTGTTTACTAGAGGACAGATCCCAGTTGCAGCCCGTAAAGAGAGAATATGGACGAAATTTTGCATCATAAGCGTTGGCTATAAGTCTAGCACAACATTTGATGTAAAACCAATTCATACAACCGAGGTTATTAGCCTAGTTTATTTTGTAGACCCCAATAGGTACACGATGAATCACAGATAACCTACCTTTTTAAGAGGGAAATAAACATAATTTAAAGGTTCCAGTATGATCTGTGTAATATTGAATAACTCCTTAATGGAATGTTTTTTTTTAGCATCAGAGCAGCAGATAAGCCCAATACGCTTCAAATTATTTTCATTTCAACTTATTGTTCCTGTACAAAGTTAAATACTCTTAAAATCTTTTTTATGTGTTTTTTTTTTATCTTTATCTGATTTTAATTTTAATTCAACATAGTCAAGTGTTCTCTGTAAACGTACAACTTCTACCCAATAAAGAGAGACAGTAAGAGCTTAGCTGTTGTTTAATTTATTCAAATTCCTCCACCATAGAAACAGTGGGCCGGGTTTGGCCATGAAACTCCCGGGCTGAAAAGGGGCCCCACCCCACCCCACCCCGCCCCTGCACAGCACACACCTAAATATTCAATTCAATTTGATTCAATTCAGTTAAATTTTTTTAATATAACACCAATTCACAACAATAGTCACCTCAAGGTGCTTTATTTTGTAAGGTCAAGACCCTACAATGTTAGACAGAAAACCCCAACAATCACACAACCCCCTATGAACAAATACTTGGCGACAGTCGGAAGGAAAAACTCCCTTTTAACAGGAAGAAATCTCTAGCAGAACCAGGCTCAGGGAGGGGCAGCCATCTGCTGTGACCGGTTAGGGGTGAGGAGAGGAAGACAAGGCAAAAGACACATTGTGGAAGAGATCCAGAGATTAATAATAACTAATGATTAAATACGGTAGTAGTGTGTAAACACAGAGTGAAAAGAGATGAGTAAAGAAGAAACACTCAGTGCATCATGGGAAGCCCCCAGCAGCCTAGGCCTATTGCAGCATAACTAAGGGAGGATACAGGGTCACCTGATCCAGCTCTAACTATAAGCTTTATCAAAAAGGAAAGTTTTAAGCCTAATCTTAAAAGTAGAGAGGGTGTCTGTCTCCTGAATCCAAACTGGGAGCTGGTTCCTAGAGGAGTCTAATAGCTGAAGGTTCTGCCGCATATTCTACTTCTGAAAACTCTAGGAACCACAAGTAAGCCAGCAGTCTGATGCATATGATGGCACGGATGTCATATACAAACTAATGATGAAGCAACAGAAATGAATGCAGTGAAAACACATTTTAAAACAACATTAAAAAAATCAAAAACAGGAAAGAGTCAGAATCTCAAAACATTCAGGTTAGTACAATTTCTAAAAATTATGTAACTTAATCTACATAATTATTTAGGTTTTACAGTGTTGAGGTTGTGCTGGGTGACATTCAAATGTTTGCCATAAGATCCAAGTCGAAATATAGTGTACACTCTTTGCTTTGTGTGAAAAGGAAGCCAGGGCACCATTTTGAGGCAAATGTAATACTAATAGAAAACATTTAGTGAGAATATTAATGAAGGTTAAATCCAAGAATTAGGGTTACACCCTATTTTTTACAAGAAACAAGTTGTGCTTTACTCAGAACATTCAATACTTTATTGACTTAGGCAGACAAATGCATTCCTCTGAATTTCAAAGAACACACACCATCTTTGCTTTAATCTGCGGCTGCAAGAGTTAACAAATATTAGAAAAAAGAAACAGAAAATGAAAAGGTCTCTTTGTTAGTGAAGATTTAAGTAATGCCTCTTTTTTTTGCATGCAATCACAATTAGTCTCACCACAACCATCTGAAAGATCCTTCCAGAAAAAGGAGATCACTTGACCCTCCATCTGTGACCAAATCATGTCTTTCCATTAGGTGCTCTCTGCAACCATAACATCTATCTCTGCTCAAGAAGGACACAGATGCTTAAAAAAGCTGAGGAAATCACAAAGAGCTGACAGTCTAGAAGTCACACGGTGCTTGTGATTCAAAAGATCCATTATTCTGACTAACCAGGCTGGAGAATCTTATGAATATGAACATAAAACTACTAAATTTAAGATATCATTCTTGATCTTAAGTCACATGCACATTTTCCTTAATCCTCACCCTGCCAACATATGTAACATGTACATTATTAATTTATTTTTCTTTAATGCAAAGAACAGAGTACATGAGGAACTGATGCCTCTCCACCTGTCTCCTTCAAAATACCTGAAAGAGTACCTCTACCCTAAGATAATACACCATACATTAAATTAAGACCTATGACAAATATCAAACAGTTTGATCTATTGAAACAGAGGGGGAACTGAGTGTCTTTGAATGTCCCTCCAGGACCCCAACACATTGGTATTCTTAAAAAGAAATGAGACACAATGATATTGACAAAGTCATGAAAAAATAGAATGATAGGATAAAGCACCTATGAGACATGACACAAGTTTATCTCTGGGGTCTGTGGGTGTCCTAGACGGTAGGATTAAGTTGAGATCCATGTTGATGGAGGATGGTATGTTTGCAACAAGACACTCAAACTTCTGCAATACAACATTAAAATACTTCTATCCAGCTATATTTTGTTCTAAAAATATGTTTTCCCATTAACATGGAATATTTGCAACCAGTGTTTAGAGATTTAGAGATTCGCAATTTAGAGATGCGAAGAAAATATAGCTGTTCAGTGAAAACCACTGTGGATTTTAGAGGTGCTCTTCTCAATATTGTTCAACCGGCAAGAAATGAAAAATTCACCTCTGCAGTGTCTTTCACTTCTTAATCTGGCATAGAGATTTCTCATGACCCATCTTATCTGGATCTGGAGTGGCTCTGTGGGTTTCTTGTGCAAAGTCAAATGACATTCAACTGAAAAGGACAGTAAAACTGTAAAACTGAAGGACTACAAGTACAATCAAGATTTATTCTTCCCTGCACTGCATTGTAGTTTGACCATAAATATAGAAAACACTATCGTCTTTATAAGAGGTATTCCATGCCATAATAGACTGTATGTGACAGTTTCAAGAAAGGGCCTGATTGTGACAGAAGAAGGGAGCCTTATTGTCTTTGTGACAGTAAGTTGTCCTTTAAGAAAAGCAGTTCTGAATCCACTTGAATGCTGAAACAGATTTTGGGTACTACACTTGCTTGCAAAGGTGTCGATATTTGACCCTTAAAATGAAGTCTACAGCCATTTGCCAGCTAGCTAAGCTTAGAGAAGCAACTTTCCATGTTGTGTTCAGTAGTACGTGTGCTATCCACCTCTAAATTTCCCTAGTTAATACATATTTTTATACTTTTTATGTGGTTAATGTGTGGAATAAACAAAAGAGATACAATGAGTCAAACACAGAGACATATACTCACCGGCCAGTTTATTAGTTACACTTTACTAGTACTGGGTTGGACCCCCTTATGCCTTCAGAACTGCCTTACTTCTTCATGGTGCTGGAAACATGATGCTGGTCCATATTGACAAGGGGTGGGTGATATAGCCTCAAAACTATATCACGATATATTTCAAGAAAATTTGTGATAATTATATTTCTGATGATATGGAAAAAAAATACGGAACAACATTTTATTGTTGCTTACAGCTTGCAGGCAGCAGCATTTACAAGTGTAAGTGAATGAAGGGCACTTTCCATCCCTCTTATCCGATGAGCTACTGTCACTGATGACACACTTCCTAATTTGAAGTGTGAATCTATTGAAACAAGGTGCCAGCAGCAGCATTATAATACAATAGAGTGCATAAAAGTAGCCTAGGTAGTTTTTTCCCTGGAAATTTTAAGTAAAAGTACAACATGGCTGCTTAACACTTTAGCTTAACAATAACTAAAGTAACTTAACCTTGTAACTCTGCAGGAGCTGCACAGTACTGTCACATAATAAAAGAGAAAAATAGTCACGCTCCACCATGTAACTGCATCAATAATTTCCATCCACTGGTTGCTCTTCCTGTTATATGGAGTGCAACTAGTGATACTTAGTTGGCTCATTTGTTTACATTTGGGTCGCACATCACCAGCATTTCTTCCTTTATAGAAGGTTGTACTCAATGGTGTGTTTTTGCTTCAAATGGTAAAACAAGTTTGTTGTTTACACTGTTAGCAGGAACAGTTTTCTCACATATTTTGCAAAGTACTGTATTTTGTTGGAGGTTGTTAAAGTAGTTCCCTTTTTACTAAATCGCCATCGGAGGCTGACATCAGCTCTCACACTCAGACATGCCTGGGCTTGTCTCGTTGTTGTGGGCACTAGGGAATGCAAACACATGGCATTGCTATAGCAATGATATCATGATATCACATTTATATCACATTAAAATGTATTATCGTGAACGATATGATATTATGACACAACCCATGTTGACACGATAGCATCACACAGTTGCTGCTCCCGTTCCACCTGATCCAAAAAGGTGCTCTATTGGATTGAGATCTGGTGACTGTGGAGGCTGTTTGAGTACAGTGATGTACTCTGTCATGTTTAAGAAGATTCAAACAAGTTTGACATGATTTGAGCATTGTGACATGGTGTGTTAACCTACTGGAGGCAGCCATCAGCCATCACTGGATATTTTCTCTTTTTCAAACCATTTTTTCCCAGTAGATCAGAAATTTCTAAAATACTCAACAAGTCACTTAAATCACCTATCGTCACAGTTTGAACTTCAGCAGGTTGTCTTGACCATGTCTACATGCCTCAGCGCACTGAGTTGCTGCCATGCGATTTGCATTAACAAGCAGTTGAACAGGTATACCTAATGAAGTGGCCAGTGAGTGCATATCCAACCCAGTACTGGATGTATGTCTCTCTGTATGAGACATTTATTGAAGAAGGTTGTAATGTAAAAATCACCCAGTACTGTAGGTTTTCAAATAGTCAAAAAACTTCTGGCCTGAAGTTCTGAATTAAGATCAATATTTCTCTTTTTTCCACTCATGTAAACAAATATGTCAGAAGATGTCACATGATCAAATCATGTGAATTTTAACCCAACTGGGTTAATTAAAGAAAGAGCATTTATGCTTATCTTACATGCAGAAGAAAATATCATTTTTGAAATTCTAATGTAAATATTAACTTTATATTGCACATTAAGGCAGAGGCTTTTGTAAGGGCACAATGTAAAATCTAAGTTTTCAGTAAATACTGGTAGCGTTGTCCCCATAATCAAATTAAATCCAGAGATGTATGACTTAAACATCTGGAGCAGCCTCTTTCATTTAAAGCAGACTCCTCTTGCTTTCTTCCCAGTAAAATATCTGGTCATCTGAGCGTCTCTAACTAAACTGTCACAGATGATTAGAGGAGGAACAACTCGTCTTGGTATCCCAAAGAGCATGGGGTCCTCACGAGAGAGTGAGCCACAACTAGAATCAATGTCACCGTTCAGATAATCACGCATTGCCGATTCACCATGTAAGATGCATTTTGTTTGCTTCCTAACTGTGTAAAGCCTCTATTCATTTTCAGATTTTTACACAGAAGAAAAAAACATGGTCACTCAGTAATGATCCAAATTCCAACCCTGGGTGTTGAAAAGAAAGTGTTTCAAGTGTTGAAATTATTTCTGTGACAAACCAAAATGACAAAATTTTCAGATCTTTTTAAACTAATACGCCTGTAATCTTGTTATTCTGTCCAATTAAAGAATTGAGGGTTATGATAATGATAAATTGAGCCAATCACATACATTTCTTTTAAATACAGTATACCATTAAATACTTTTCATTTCGGAATTCTGGGGAGCATTGTCTTCAGTATTTTACAATATTATGCAATATACGCAGCTGTAATGTTGCATGAATGATTCCTAGTTTTGATTCACTCTTGTATGTATGATTTTCTGAGAGCACAATAAAGGATGCAATCAATTAAAGGAAAAAGATATTCTTGAGTAACGTCTCTTTTTTAAGTAATTACCGGCTTTGTGTTGTGCAGCGACAGTTGGACATTTCCAGAATTACAAACAAGCGCCCATCTCTTTTTGTGTGTCTTCAGTGACCTCTCCTCACATGTGTGTCACACACACTCACAGAAAAACAAGCCTTACACAACAGGAGTGTGAAATCACCATGTTCCGAGACCAGCAGTGGCGGGGGAGCAGTTGGGCGATGAATGGCCGGAAAACTTGGACACATCAGGCAAAGCAATGACCCCCTGAATTCATGATCACTCTCAGGAAATCGGCTGTGAGGTCAACAGTAGAAAACTGATTTGAAACTCAATGTGCTGCTCATGTAAGACATGTAAAGTGAAAATTACAGGCAGAATGAGAAGAACTGCACGACTGACAACGCCATTGCAACCAAAGAGCCTTACTTTGAGTGATAGATAATATTTACCAACTCATAACCATAAATTACATGGCTGGTATTGTCAATATTTACATGCGTACAATATATTTGTCATCACTCTACTCTAATTATTTTTAATTATGAAGTTGTAGCATTTAATTTAGGTTCATTTGGATGTCCATTTAGCTGTATTCACAGTTGATGTAGGCCTATTTGTCCACTGAATAGAATAAAAATAATCACCACAGAGTGTGGAGATTTAAAATCTGTGTTTTATTTATTGCCAAAAGCAGCAAAAAGCTATGAGAATGCAAGTACTCTCTCCGAGTACAACACAGTACAGTTTTGTGGTATTTTTTGGTTCCATTGTATACTACTTTATATTTGTAGTCCCTACAGTTCAGAGTAATATTGCATATTGCTTAACTGTTTGTTTTGTTTTCCCTCCTCCTCATTTACTGGAGAGCTGTGGTTATAAGTGTAAGATGCAAAATGAACAATGTTTAGAAAATAAAAAAGCAGATGAAATAAATAAATTGGCTTGAATGGCCTACGTATTAACCATTTTGATGATGTATAAAATGGGCACTTTTACTTCAGATACCTACATTTTGCTGATACTCCTGTATATGTTATTGCTCCTATGTTATTGCAACTTTAACTCTCATAGAGATTATTAGAACTCCTGCCTCTCCCAAAAGTGCCCTTCTCCTAAATGACCTGCAGTATAAACTACTAAACCATGTTTAATTACTTGCCATGTTTAAGCAACATTGCCATCATAGGGCCACTTTAAAGGCTGTCATTTCCCCAGAATGAGTCAGGAAGTATTTCAGACTGATACATGAACTCACTTTACTAACATTAGTCTTCATGCACAGGTTAAATAGCTGGTGCGGGCCTTCAGTTAACTGTGGTGCAGGAAACAGCAGTGCCCCTCCGCCATCTAGCGTCCCGGGGATAGTAAGACGCCGCAGTACGTAACTTCCTGTTTAAACATGGCCGCGCACTGAGTAATGTCACATTTATTTCTCCGGTGGAAAACAAACGCTTCTTATAGTCTGATACATCGCCCGTGCAGCGAATTAAAAAGAGGCGACATTTGGCTTTACGTCCTACAGCACCCTCAGAGGTATTTTATTAAGTTGTGCTTATTTTTAAACCTGTCGCTCTTAAAACACGAGATCTCGTTCACTGTTAAAGCCAGTGGTTATCTTCAGATGTGCTATCACCGTTTAATAATATCTTCAGGATTATTAACAGCTGCTGTCGTTATTTATAGAGTATAGAAATTTACATTTTGTTTTAAAAGTGACTTTTTTTTGTCTGTTTTAGGATATTTCAGCAGACACCATGGTACATTTATGTGAGTATGCAAGTCTTACAGGCTTTTTTTTTTTTTCATCTAGTGGTCAGCAGGGAGTGGGGTTTTAAAGACGAGTTAATATTAAATAACTAATATATATATATATATACACTCACCAGACACTTTGTTAGGTGCACATGCTCAACTGCTTATTAACGCAAATATCTAATCAGCCAATGACATGGCAGCAACTCAGTGCATTTGGGCATGTAGCTGTAGGATGATAGGGTCAGAATTTGGTGTAAACAACATGAAAGCATGGATCCATCCTGCCTTGTCAGGCTGTTGGTGGCGGTGTAATTGTGTGGGAGGTATTTTCTTAGCACACTTTGGGCCCCTTATTGAGCATCATTTAAATGCCCACTTGAGTATTACTGCCGACCAACCTTTTATGACCACAGTGTACCCATCTTCTGATGGCTGCTTATACCTGGATAACTCACCACACCACAAAGCTCAAATCAACTCAAACTGGTTTCTTGAACATGACAGTGAGTTCACTGTACTCAAATGGCCTCCACAGTCACCAGCTCTCAATTCACTGGAGCACCTTTGGGATGTGGTGGAACGGAGATTTGCAGGTATATTTAAGGTAATACAAAATTATAAAACTCTTGAATAACTGTAGATCATGTGGAAGACACCAAGGCTGTGGCAAACAACAGAGTGACAAGTAGGCATTTTGGAGATGAAAACAAATAAATTAAAACTAAATAAAACTAATTTAATCATATTGAAAATTAATATATTTTGTGCCTGTTTACCTTTTTCTCCCGCTTTAATTACATAAGGTTGTTGACACCACCTCAAACTATTAGTATGAGTAGCACAATTACTTATTTACAAAATCATTCTGACATCATACCAGTATGTATTTTTTTTTTTCAAATATTACTGTTATTGTCAGTAAGTGTAAATCACAACATCCCCTAACTGAGACTTTTTATTTCCCCGTTACTCTTTTATTTTCTTCTACTGTACTCATTTAGTGCTATCTGAGTCATACAGCAGAATTACTGTGTAAATAATTGTGCTGTTTTACCAAAATAAAAAAGACTGTGTGTTGACACACGTTTCACATTTTGCGTAAGCAGCAAGTTTATAGTTTTCTCTCATGCTCGTTAAAAAAAAATTTAAAGACTTTTTAAAAAAAGACTCAAAAGTCACAATTACTGCAAACTAACTCATGTAAAGTATATTAATATGAATAATACTAAGTTACAAATCACAGCTTTATTACTGAGTTGTTATTTTTTCTTCTTCCAACAGTCAAAAAAAGGCAACTAAAACAAGAAGCACTCCGAGAGCACTAACCTCCGCCAGGGCAGCTCACTCTCTGGGCAGTATTTACTTTTAAGGCAATAGTATCGAATGAATAACTTGACCTTATTATATAATATTATACTACAGTACATTTCTAACTAACAAGGCAGCTCATCCTCTTTATCTTGACAATACTTTCTTTAAAGGTATAACGTATTTGGGGTCAACTTGAAAGAAAGGCAGATGTGAAATGCAAAAGTGAGATCAGAGGTCAAATGTGACATGATATTTGGATCCAAACTATGATGTTTAGAATCCCCATATACCAGTATCATTTCCTAAAGGTTACCAAAACAAACAAAGACAGTAGAATTTTAAGTGCAATTTTAAAGATAAAAGACATTTTATGAAAGTTTGAACTTATTTGACCTTGAAGAAGAGCTCAGGGGTCCAAAGTAACGTGATATTTAGAATCCTCATATATCATTCCCTATATGCCTTTATGTTGTGCAAACAATGGCAGTAAGAAACATAGTTTTAAATAGCTCTGTATAGCATTATTATCACTTTGACCTTCAGATCAATCTGTTGACCTTGAAGGAGAGGTCAGAGGTCAAATGTGACATATTTTAAATCTTTATACGGTACTTTCTATATGTTGACAACACACACCACACTTGTAGGAATCATAGTTTCTAAGTTATAAGGCTTTTTGTTAATTCGACCAATAAATCATTAAGTTGACCTTGAAGACCTTGGTGGATGTAAGCCAAATTTTTATAGATTTTTAACATGACTCCACTCTACACCCCTACAAAGTTTTATCAGAATTCATTCATAACATGTTTACAGACAGACAGAATGACACACGCATGCAAACTCTACCAAAAACACAACCTCCTCGGCAGAGGTAATAAATGTACAACACATAAAGAAGTAAATCCTTTCATAGGAGAAACAGTACTGCGTAATATTTGCCATTTTTGCATGATAAAGAAAGATAATCTTAATTAGAACATATAATATAAATAGATTTTATGTGTAGGACAAGAGCAGATGTCATAAGGTGTTTTGGGAAAAGCAACAGACTCAACAAAAGATTAATACATAAACAGAAACAAGGTGTAAGAGAACATTTTAGATTTACTCCTCCCTTTGCTTTAAATTGTTTAATAAAGTAATTTTGTTTAAGGCAGCAACGATTTCGACAGCAATGGGTGCTGAGTAAGAATTTAATCTGCTTCTGCATTTGGTGGGTTAATGCCTGTGGTAGTATAACATTTACTTACATATGTGGGTATGTAACAATTAGTTATGTTTTCCTCTCTTTGACAAGGCTTTTGATGCTTATTTCCCTCTGCAGCGTCACTCCTACTGAAGAAGTACCACGGGGGTCACGTTGTCATTCGATTGGCTCTTGCAGGCCACAAACAAGCTAACAGACCCTTTTATCGCATTGTGGCAGCTTACAACAAAAGGGCAAGAGATGGTAAATATTTAGAGCAGCTGGGTTCTTACGACCCCCTTCCTAACATCTACAATGAGAAACTTGTCAGTTTCAACTTCGACCGGATCAAGTACTGGATTGGTTGTGGAGCACACCCTACAAAACCAGTTGCCAAACTTCTAGGTGTGTATTTGCTTCATAAGCTTGTTCTTTTAAAGTATATAATCATTGGGCAATTTTATTGTCATTCTGTTCCTGATAACTGGTCTGTCCTTAACTTTTACAGGCATCTACACCTTTTAGGCAATATTTATTTAGAGTTTTACTTTCTTTGTCTTTGAAATCTTTGTTTATTTTGCACACACTGTAAATGATGACTTTTGCACTGTGATCTGTTCACTGTGTCCTCAAATTACATTAGCAGCCGTTGGTTCAAAGGATTGTAGAGATACAGATTGTACACATCAAATAGATATTGTAGTTATAACAAACATCAAACATTCACTCCACTGGAGTAAATTCTTACCCAGCACTAAATGAAAATAGGTGGTATGCAAAGAATTATCCTTAATGTCCTTAAGTTCAAAACGATGTTGGGATGTAGATTGTTTGAAATGCTTATTGTGAATGATGTCGTCTTCCTCTGTCTTTTCTCTCTTTCTTACAGGGTTGGCTGGATTTTTCCCTCTTCACCCCATGACGATAACGGAGGCAGAGCGTCGAAGAGCCAAAATGGAGCAAACAGGAACAGATGAATCTCCGGAAGAGGGACAGAAGCAGGCTGAAGCTGAGAGTTAAAGCTGTGGACTGTGTGTGACCATACAGTTCAAAAGGATGCCACAGTTATTTAGAAAAAGAACTGATTGATTTGACTTGCTGTGTGAACTGCTCATGGAAAATCAAAATATGTCATATTTTAGTTTTGGTTCTGTCAATAGCTTCTTCAGACAATTAATTTTTGATCTAATGCTTCATGAAATTACATCTTCGTGTTTATCAGTGCTGTATTCTATAGGCAGCAGCAGTTACCTAATTAAAGTATTTCAATATAACTACATCTGTTTGGAGTTTACTTGCAGATTGTATTTATTATCCTGGGTCTTAAATTTTCTAAGACCGTTATTGCTTATTCACACCAACACTGCATTTTTAATGAAAATCAATTTGTTTTGTATACTTTGAAACGGATCCATGAACATTGCAAACATTCCTCCATCTTCTTTCTTTCTTTCTTTCTGTTTTGGAATGTGCACACATTAATCAGTTGTGGATGTCAGTTTTGTCAAATACAAGCAAATAAGGAAATCAAAAGTGGGTGGGTTTGTTAGCATGATTGCTGCCATAGTTTTAATAGAAAAATTCTCCACCCATGTATATATACTGACCTTTGTAACATGGAAAATTACTGTTTGGTGACAGATATCACGTAAACCGAGGCACTATTTTGAGGTTCATGTTGCAGTAAATCTGTTTTCTGTTTTAAATTAAATAGCATAGCAATAGTTTCTTACATAATAGAAACTGTTAGTCAATATTTACAGATTAAATACAGATATTGGGGTTGGGGTTATACTTGCAACACTGACTTGTCTTATTGACCATAAAGCACAGTAAAACCTACATTAATCAATAACATTTTTAGGATAACTTTGACCTGGTTAGGGGAATTAAATTGATCTCAAGCTGCACGTAATTATGAAGCAGTTCACATTTTTATCATTACCAAACGGCTTGCATGTTGTCTTTTGCTACACCAACCCACAGTCATTTCTAGAGATAGCACTTACTCCTCATGTTTAAAGAAAATCAGAGGACTGTCAGTAATGATGGAACTGAACTAACTGAACTTAAACATATTTCACAATAAGATAGTGACTTTTCAGCAGGATGTATAAACCGTCGACTAATCTGTATGTCACATGCCTCGACTTTAATGTTTATTTTATCTTGAATAGGTCAATACTGCATCACCATTATGGCATGCGTCAGCCAGGTAGTGATAAAAATACTGGTGTAAGCCAAGACACTTGACAACACCCAGGTGACCATATGAAAATACAGAATAAACAATTCCAAAACTTAAAGCACTTCTGCTTTTGATATTGTTTGATTTCCTTCAGGACTGTGGAACAAAAGTGACTTTGTTGAGCCACAGGGCAACCCGTGTAACTATCAGTGCACATATTCTGAATTAGAACAGTTAAAGCAAAAAAAAGTGCAATCTTGCATGACATAGCTACCAGGAAATATATTTGTTGTTGCATAGCATTTCAGAAATTATTTTCTAAAAGCAAACAGAGGTGTGGACAACGTTATCCAAATCTCTTGTGGCGTCAAACTCAAAAAATGTATGTTTAACCTCGTCACAGCACTTTTATTCCTGCTGCTATTGAAACCCCTTTTTAACCATGTGGGATACTGTCAATATGTCTCACATTCCTGTAGAGTTAAGTGTAAGTTAGTCATGCTCTCCATCATGTCCAACTGTTGCTACAGTGTCAAAACAGAATTGAAGTAAATGTCAAAAACAAGGACGATAAAACACTAATTGCCAAATGTATTAAAATACAGCTAATTCTATATAATATTTAATGTAATTATTTTAATTGCTTTCTCTTAAGAACCATTTTAGTAGTTAAATTTACATGATATAACTATTGCCTGTTGATTTTATGTAAAATCTTTAAGAAAGTAAAAGAAACACATGATGGATAAACAGCAGTATTATAAACTTGCTATTCTAGAAGTGGTCAGTACTTAGTGGTCAGTGAAACTTGTGTGAAACATGATATTTGTAATTATCATGTACAGGGTGTGAGTGTGGTTTCATGGAATTTCACGAATCATTGTAATGCCATAACACATTACATAAAAAATGTTTACTTAGGGAGGGCACTATCAATAACAGCCTAAGTTGATCATTGATGACACATACAGTGTTTATATAGCTTGCAACTACTGACAGGAACATAACTATAAAATCACAGATAATTTATACAGGATATTGTCAGAAGTTCACTGCAGGTCTGTAAATTACACAGCATGTAAAGTAGTCTGCCTCAGTGTACCGCCTGCATGTTCGTGGAGTAAAAAACATTGCAGCACTGCAAATACCTCAGATTTTCATTTTTTGGATTATCATCTGAATGCACTGGAAAATGACAAAGTGGATTTGGCTGCAATCCTGTAACTGGAGGAGGCTTTTCACTATTGTTGTAATACTTATTTTGGTGATCATAGTGCTGATTGTGTTATGTGTGTTCTTTGCACAAAACAAAGGTAAGTGTGTGACAATTAATTTTAATAACAGCAACTAAAACTTAAAGTAGCTGCAAATAGAATGACTCTGCTTCTTGGTGTCAACATGCATTTTAACCCTTTCACAAAAGCTAAAGGTTATATGAGACGAGTGCATTTCTTATTTTTAAAGAAATGTAACCAAAAATGTAAATATCTGTATCTGTCATTTTTTAAATTTCAAGTCATTTGGATGAATATTTTATTAGATACATTTAATGAAGCTATTTTTAAAAATCCAAACCATACTTGCAGATTTCCGGTTGCATAACGTTTAAGCACTGGGATGTACTGTTTCATGGGTTAAATGTAAATTCCATATAATAAATAAATTTAAAAGAAAAGGTAGTAAGTGAAATGGACCAGAGAGTGATTGGCATATTCAGTTAAATATTGAAGAAAATGGCTGATAATATAAAAATTATATAGATATTAAGTATATCCCAGAGATAAGCAATTTCTACTCTAGTCATTGTTGGAGACATGGATTTTCATTTGTAAAATATTAAACATTCATAGTGATGGTGAATAAAGAAAGTGAATCACTGAATTTACCAACTGGCTGAACTCCCTTGGCAGTGAAAATTTTAACAATCTTTTCTAATAGACCTGCAGAACATTAGAAAGGATTTCTGAACCCTTGATTCTTAAAGAAATGCTTTACCTCTGTTATATAAATAGACTGTCTTGTGCAAATTATTTAGGTCATTCCACAGTATGGCTGAGTGAACCACTGTAAACAGCAGATTTTCACTGTTTGCCTCTATTCTGTAGTAGATTTACTTTATAATTTTGTATTGCCGCATTGCTAAGCTGAGGTTCAATTGGTGGGCAACCACCTCTAAGATAGCTGTACAAACCTGGGAAGTGATTTTCCCTTAAGAGCAAACTGTTGTGGCTCACAGGCAGCACAGCATTCCCAAATCATGATGCTCCCTCCACCAGACATCACCTTTTGGATGATTAAAAAAAAAAAAAAAAACATTAGTTATGCAGTTCTCTTATATGTTTCAACAGTTCACCAGCAGTTTTATAGTGTCATTTTCCTCTTTGGCAAACTTGTGGTGCAGTGTGATCTCATTCTTATAACACCAAGCACTAAGGTTTCCATGTGTTAGATTGGACAGAGCTATTTATCTGCTTCAATTATTCCTTTAGCTATTAATCTAATGTTGCTTTTTTCCTTGGAGCTCACTAAGCATTAAGCTTTGGGAGTCATTTTAGCTGGGAACCATATTCTAGGGACCTCCATTGTAGCCACAAAATTGTCTCTGTTTAAAATTTTTCTAACTGTGGAATGACCAGCATCCATCCAACCATCCATCCATGCATCATCCTCCACTTATCCAATTCAGGGTTGCAGTGGGGGCGCTAATCCGAGCTGTCACAGGGCAAGAGGCAGGATAGGTCACAGGTATATTGCAGGGCTAACACTTACGACAAACCGTCATCTACACTCTTTCAACTGAATTTATTGCAAATGGTCTGTCTTCATAAACCACTTTTTAACCCAGTCTAGATTCTGAAAAGTGCTTTACATTTTTTTTCATACTCACACATTCACACATCAATGATAAAGAAAAAAGATCTGCCATGTTAGATGTCTCCTTACCATCAGAAGTAACGTCAGTTTAGGTTTTTTTGGAATGGGATCAAACCACCAACCCTGCAATTAGTGGACAGCCTTCTCACAATCTCAGCCACAGCTGCCCCTGTTACCTTAAATTTCTGAATGAATTTTGAATTGTCATGCAAGTTGCTTTAAGGTGCATTGAGCAATGATTTTTTAAAAAAACGTCTCTTTCAGCAGGATATCAAAAGGAAAAAGATCAAGGCAATGAAAGGTTCGCAAATCCACAGATATTGGACAGTCGTGAGGGGAAGAGTATCTTAAATATTAGGATGGCAAGAAATGCAACAGTTATTAACAGTATAACTGAACTACCAGCTACTTCTATTACAACAATGGCACAAACAGGAACAACACAATCTACAGTCTCAACCCTCCCAGTCACGACCAATGAAATGACTCCAACTACCAACATGG
>VUQS01042429.1:0-16405 GCA_015108495.1 Heterochromis multidens
TGAGGATGCAAAGAGCTGCAGACTGAGATGAGAGAGGCTGCAGGCAGATGTGGACATGATAAACTTGAACTTTTCTACTTTTACAATCATTTATTAAAATGTGTTTCTGATTTTGTTGCAGCAGCTGTGAGGTCAGTTTTAAGATGCAGGCAGTGAGCAGATTTTTATATCTTCTTTATTTTAGTATAACTAATACCACTTTATCCAGAGTTCATCTGTAACTTTTCCATAATGCTCTTCTTCTACAATAATAAATGATTCACATGTGTTCGGTATTGTGTTGTTTGTTGTTCCCTTTGTTTATTAGCAGGTTCTAAACTATATTTTACCTTCACGATGTAATGAAATGATCCAACTAATTTGTAAAATGAATCAAACCTCTAAACTTAATCTTCGAACTTAATCACAGGCGGCTGTAGCTGCTAGCTGTCTGCTAGGCTTCACCTCAGCTAACTGGAGTCCCTGAACTGGACCTCTGGACCATGTTGGTGCTGTTGGAGCCTTTTGGAGCATTTTTAATGCAGTTATCTGACCAATAATATGGCTGCTGTGAGGTTAATGTACTAACAGACCGTCCAAGAAGGCTGAGCTCCAGTTTTGGGGAGAGACTGCTGTGTGTGTCTCTTATCCTAGAAGTTTTAGGATTATTTTTGTCTGTTACTGAGCAATAATTAACAGATATGTGTGTACCTGTGTACTTCACCCTTTTTTCCAAATATAGTCATTTCAAGTTTGAGAAAACCAACATGTTGACAACTAAACTGTAACACTGAGGATTTAAAACAGAGCTTCACGAAGCAGTTAGTGATCTCACAGAGGCTACATTCATCTATACTACAGTCAATTTTCAAAAACGAGTTACTCATTAACCAAAATTAAAGTCTGCTTCATACAAATATGTACAATTACACATTTACAGGTGCTGCTGTAAAAAATAAACAACCTTGTGGACATCAAAAGCCATTTAAAGTCATTTTTAACTCTTTAAACTTTCAAAAAATGAAGGGATTTATGTTATATATTGAATCTCAGGCCTACAAGTGTCTTCTTAACTTTGAGTCATAAACCATCATTCTGTGATGTTTGTGAGAATTTGTTTATCAGAATCAGGCCTGAAAAAGTTGCGGCTTCATGTTTAAGTAACATATAACAGCTTCTTCCCACACCCCAAACAGAAATCCGATGACATGAACAGTGTCAAAGTCAGCTGCACAAAATTGTAATAGGACCTTGAGGCCAAAAATTAAATTAAACCAAAGATGATCATCTTAAATACATTAAACAGAGGAAGAAATCCATGACTGAGCCACAAGTGCTGTCAGAGAACGAAAGAACAATCAAAATCATGGTCGGATCTATTGATCACTGATTGATGGACTTTGTGAGCTCAAGAATTTCACGAGGAAGCAGCCTAAAAGCAGAGGGTGAGCAGAAGCTTCAGAAATGCTGACTATGAGCTGTACTGATAGAATAGAGCACTAACACAGAGAAGGTCAAAGGTTGAACTCCCACAGGGCCAATTCAAGCTTCAGAGTTATGCAGTGGGTTTACTATGAGGCACTTTGGATAAAAGCATCTACCAAATGGCATGTTGTCACTGTGGGGTGAATGTGCTCAGTCTCAAAAATGTCAAACTTTCACAAAACAAAAATAACAGCACTGTTTTAGGCACGATGACAATGCATTCTGGGAGGTTCCACCCGTGGGGCCAGAGAGGGTCTTCTTGTTTTTACTCTGGGTTCAGTTTACAGCAGATTCGATTTGTTGATAAAGCTTAGTGAAAATCAGCTCCAGCGTATGCAAAAGCAATCCCTGTGAGCCTAAAGCTCAGTTTCACATAGTTAGACATGGGCCATGGGGCGTGGCCTCTCTGACTGACAGGTGGATGGTGACACAGGCGGCTGTAGCTGCTAGCTGTCTGCTCGGCTTCACCTGAACTGGACCTCTGGACCGTGTTTGTGCTGTTGGAGCCTTTTGGAGCATTTTTAATGACATTATCTGACCAATAATATGGCTGCTGTGAGGTTCATGGTACTAACAGACCGTCCAAGAAGTCTGAGCTCCAGTTTTGGTGAGAGAAATTTTTATTTGGCTGTTAGCACTAATTAGCAGGTACCTGTGTCTGTGTGGTGCTGCCACACATCTGGCTAACGAAGCTCATTAGCATTAACTATGGCCTCTTGTCCAAATATGGTCAATTCTGGCCCTTAAAAAAACAGCAGGGCAACGGGCAAAATGTTAACACTGTGGCTTCAAAATGTGGAGTCCAGAAACCAACGTGTGACGTCATGTTGAAAAGAAGAGAAAGTTAAAGAGAAAAACTTGTACTGTCAGGTTTAAGGGCCTAAATTAAGAAGATGGTGAGATATTAATTACAAAACAACAATAGCACTTACTTTGCACACACACACACACACACACACGTGTATATGCACATTTATGTATCTATAAAACTACAAATTACCACTACAGGTTAGTGTTGCCAATAATTTTTGCTTTATTTTGTTCTTCTCTCAGGTTTTTCTAGTAATATTTTTAAACCTTTAATATGCAGAGATTGTGTTCATCTTATGTAAATATTGTCACCTTTTTGCCCTCACAGAGAAAAATGTCACCTTCAGAGGTCTGCTTTCACATTTTTGTAGTTTAAATGATGCTCTGTTTTTGTACAATAGATAGCTTAGCTCTGGGGTTACATGTAAACAAACTGTGGTCACCACCATCCATAACGTACACGTTACGGTCACACTGCAGCAGAAAAACAAGGGCAGCATTTACCATGCCCATAAATTCTGATCGTCTCAGAGATGAAAGTTTTTCACAGGCTTGTGATTGTACAGGAAATTCAGTACCAAACAATCATTTTTTTTATTGATCACTGAAGGTCACAAAGAAGGTCAGCACAGTGCAAGTCATAGTTTAATACATTTGACCTTCTGGCATTCAAAAGCGGTTTTTCCTGTAATACCTGTTTACATCCCACAAAGTATTACAGGAGCTGTAGTTTCAAAAGTTGGAGCATAATTACTCCCCTGATAACACGAGACACAAGATACACGAATCTTTTTTAAGGCTGCACTGTAACGTACCATCTAACTTAGAAAACACCTGCTATGAAAAGGTTTTGTCCTGATGTGAGAGCACGATTACCGCTCTTCCTGTAGGTATTCGCCTGGTATGCAAACAAACTTCCAGCATCTGTAGCCCAATCACCTCAAACACACACACTCGTGTTTATGCAAGATGAAACCCTTCTGAAGAACACCCGGGTGGGCCGATGGGCTCATGGCTATGACCTCATGTCTGTGGTTTCATATAACACTCACAAATCATCCTGGTACACAGTCAGACACGTGCTCGAGGAGTGCAGGATGTACGGTCACTGACTGCCTTTGTTAGGAGGGAGCTGCAAACAGCACTAACAAAAGGAGGGAGAAGCAGAGCTGGGAGATGGTAAAAAACTGCAGTCTCGAGACAGTTTTCTTACAACTCTACCGTCTCCAGTCCCGTGCTGGTATTGCTCTTATGTGCCTGAGATTTCCCCTTTCTGTATGCTTCCTGTGTTTCCCCGTCTGCCTCTTACTGTTCGTCTGTGGGATCCTGGTTCCTCTTTCAGGTTACATGTTCCTCATGTTCCTCATTACTTCCCTCCTTTGTTCTGTTTCCTTGTCTTTGACTTCACCTGTGCCTTTCCCTGTTTCCCTGTGTATTTAGTCTGAATGTGCTTCCTCAATCTTTGTTTTGTCTTGTTCCTAATTTATTTCCATCCTTTGTAGCATATTTGGACTTTTGGTTTAGCACCTTTGGACATCCTGCCTCTTACCTGCGTCACCTTTTGTTTACTACATGAGTTCTGGAAATAAAGTATTTGGTTTTGTAATCGCTGTTCTGCCTCCTTTGGTGTCTGGAGTTGGGTCTGCACTCGATTTTTGCCTCAATGCAAAACCAACAAAAGAAAAACACCACAGGAAATTCACCTGCAATACACAGGAAGTTCCACACACTCCAGCTTTGGCTGTGTTGCTTTCAGTCTGTATTTTCTGATATTATAGTTTTGATCATCTTAGTAGACCTGTCCATTTTAGTGTCTCATAGTTAGATTAATAAACACTTCATGTGACCACTTAGCCTCATTGCTAATGTTAAATAAGCAGTGTATAAATGTGTGTTTGCTTTGAGTGCTTTGGTCAATATACTACATACAAAAAATCATTTTAAAACTAAGAAGAAAGCAAAAAAAATGCTGACTGTGTAAGATAAAATGCTTATCTGCATCAGAGCTCCATCACTAAGACTCAGGAGATATGACATATAATTACAAATGCATATGTCGTTAAATCCATGTGTTTAGATGTTCTTTTATTTCTGTTCCTTCAGCTGGTTTTGTATGTGTAGATCTCTTATTTGATCAGAAGCAGGTTAGCTCTGCAGCATCAGTTACCATGGAAATGTACCCCGGTAAGAGGTGAACACCTGAAGGTACCTCTCTAAGCCCCAAATCCTGCTTCATAGTAAAGACCTCTGGAGTAGCTGTGCAACAACAACAAAATACACCAAGTACGTCTGTAAAACATTTCATGGAAATCCAGCCAGCAGTTCAGATACGTCTGCCTCGGTGGATCGACATCTCTAGAGCCGCGAGCATGAGTGAAAATCCAGCATCAGTCAGGGAGTAAATCAAAGCCGTGGAAACAGAGGAGACACTCATGAGTCAACAGGAGGAAAGCTTTACCTCCACAACATCCTCAATAATTCAAAAACCCCTTCAGGTGTGCAGCTATACCTGTGATGCTCATAGCTCCTGTCAGGCCATCCAGGCCACATCCATACAGGCAGCCTTCTGCCTTTACACTCGAGTTACGATTAGAGCTCAGAGCGTCTGATAACTGAAACACTGGGCAGAGGATCTCAGATCGTTGTACCATCAGCCAGCATCAGTAAATGTATTAAGGCTGATCTACTCTCTGTGCATATGTGGAACCTTTAATTGGTAGAATTAAAAATTAAAAAGATATGATGAGAAGAACATAAACAAACAGTTCAGCTTCCACATTTTCTTTTGACTGTATCAAACACTTTAAACTGGCAGCTTTTATTAAACATTGTTTATAAAAAAGTTCAGCTCTCAAAATTCAAAGGACACCAACATAAAAATGTCTTCAGTGGTGCTAACCCTCTGATATTTAAGGCATGCATACAAATTTGTTGTGTTAAAGGCAGTTTAAAAGCACAAATATCACAAAAAGTCACCAAAATGTAATCTATTATCACATCATGAAACACATGCTGTACCAAGATCAGATTTAATAAGTTATCTATATCTATATATTTAGTTTCACTAGCATTTTAGGATTAAGTGATTACTGTGTTTATGTGATACTGACAATGCACTATTTTACACTTTACTAGAAAAGATTAAGAATAAAACAGAGGTTTGTAAAACCAAAGCGAAATAGGTCCAAAACAGCTTAGAGGTCACTTACATGAAAATGAAAATGTAATCAAAATGCCCCGTTTAAAAAAAGACCATATAACAGACTGAAGCTGCATCGTGTTCACTAAATTAAAAGTTAATGCACGAAGGGAAAGGCTGAAGGGTTTAAAAAGGTTTGGGGTGACTTTAACATTTCTGGAGACAGAGTCCATGTAGCTCGCTCTAATTTTCAAATACGTACTCGATCCATTCACCAAGATATGTTTAATTTATAGCTGTTCTTCTTTTGCCCTTGATGAACATGGGCTGTTATTTTTTTCCCATTCTGCAGCTATTGTAGTTTTTCAAATGTATTTATTTGTCTTCGGATATAAAAAAGAGGTCAGACATGAAGGGGTGGGAGGTGGGTGGGATGGATGGTGGTGGGCTGTGGGGGATGAAAGGTCAGCTTGTCTGGTATTTTTATGTGATTTGATTTTATTGAATCAATCAGCTCAAAGCTTATGTTATTAATTCTATTTATAAATTAAGATCACCAAAACATCCAAAACGTCTCAGTTTTGTTAAGAGCGCAGCAGCAAAGATGTAACCGCATCACTTCAGCATCATTTCAAAGTAAAACTTTTTAGGATGCAACAAAGGCTCGATCTCAGCGGCGCCTCTGAAGCGTGCGCTCAGTGAGGATTGATGGACAGATGGATGAACAGATTTATCAACAGATCAATGGAGATTTTATGGCTGGATGAAGCAGAAGGGAAGAGGAGGTCTGAATGATGGACAACAGGACGTGGGAAGTACTTCTGCTTTGTTCAAACTGCTGTCAGCTTCTAAATTCTAGTTTTCTGATTTCTGTTCAGGCACACTGTAATCAGTTCATAAGCTTACAGCCCTGCTTGTCAGGTCTTCATTTTCACTTGATTTAAAAAAGTTAAAAAGAAAAAAATCCCAACAAACAGGTAAGTTAGTTTATGACAGTGATGAGCATTATAAAGGTGCGCCAGGATGATCTGTACCAGCTGCAGGCACACAGCGTAATTAAGTTCACATCCTGGTGTGAAATGGTTTCCTCTTCCTGTGCTGCCACACTGATCAAACGTAGTCCTTCGGCGCTGCACGCAGGGAACTTATGGAGAGGCAAGATGCTCTTTCTCACAACACACAGAGATTCATTTAGAATTAGAACTGCACTCACATTTCCGTCCTGCTCAGCATCTCCAGCGCGCTACAGGACTCTCATCTAAAGCTGCAGCCTAATGATGCAAGAAAACACAATGCTGTGGTATTAACAGTGATCTAACAGCCTCTTGACTGCTGTATGTCTTACATTTTGGCTTTCCATGAAAGTCCTGCAGGTTTTTTGTGCTGTTTATGCTTGTGATTATATCACAACATCAGCTTTACTCGATGCTGAAACAATTACTCGATTTAATCAATTAGTCAACTGACAAAATTAATCTGCATCTATTCTGGTGATCATGTTGTTGTTTTTAATGCCAAGTAGGCCTCTGTTCTGTTTCCAAATAAGAATATTTTTAGGTTTCTTCACCCCTTACTATACAACCTGATTTTAGTTTATAAAGATTTGAGTGTGCAGCAACCTGTCTCCAAAGAATCGTGGTCCGACTCAGACTGACTGCAGTCACTCTCAGACAGATTGGCAACGGTTTACAAATAATTACTGTCTAATTTTTAAATACAGACAGATCGCCAGCATGTTGCAAATAATCTGAGTCAGTCTGTGCAACGCAACTTGTCTGCAACACGTCTCTTAACAACAGGGGACGTGACTCAACCGGTTGCCAACTGGTTGTATTCTGGTTATATTCCCAAAGAAAAGCACGATTACATCTATGAGGGTCAGTCTGAACTCTGAATGGAAGTAATTAATGTGAATTTCTGTCCATGTAGATGGCAACAGATTTGTGTTTTCGACAATTTATCACAGTTAATCGCTGTATTATCACAAACAAACTGCATGCAATTGCCACGTTGACTCCATTCAATTGTACTCTGATAGCAGACTGACTGTCACAATAATTCTGGTCGTACTGTGATCTTAACCAACATTTTCCAAATCCTGGCTGTCTTGTTGCTTTTATGTGTGAGAAAAGCTCAGGTATCGGGACTAGTGGCACCGTGCACGATGTGAAATGACAAGATAAAGATAAAAATGTGTCGTAAAAACTGAGCAAAGTTGACATTTTCACATTTAATGAGCAATTCATTTACAAAAAGATAATGAACAGCCTGAGATGTCTAAGCCTAACCCTGCATTCAATGAGCCTTCTATCATCACATTACAATTTACAGGTCATAGTTTAGTTCCTGTAACTAAACAAGAGTGGTGTGTTCATGATCCAAACAATTAGTCAAGATCTGAAAATATTTGTAACCATGCAGATATTTCCCCTCCTGCATCCTTAAGATGTCACTGCAGCACCACATCAGGATCAGTAGTGTTATTTAAAAAACTGAGCAGTTTTCACAATTTGAAAAGTTATTCTAGCAAAGTCATTGACTACAGTGTGTGTTTTCTCCAACAGGGGAGGATATGCATACTGTGGTCCAGTGGGGGGGTGTGGGATGGCACCGCTGTCACCTGAAAAATGATTGCCCATCATGTCTTGTGTCAGGAGACCAGTGCAACTTTGTAGATGTTGTGTTATCTCTCTGGACGGCAGCCGTGTTTGCATGTGCAAAATTTCTTCAACCTGATGAAAATTTGGATCAGAAGTTTACCGCTTACATGAACCCTGAATAAGGTGATCAGATCATGATGTGTGTTTGCATGCGTCAAACATTTTTTGACACATGCAGAATTCTCTAACTTTCCGATATGATTTCCGATGCAAACAAACGCCGCTGTCTGGATTTCTAATTTTTTATCAGCACCTTGCTGCGTGCCACAGGTTTCAGTTTCTCCCCTCTTTGGCTTTTGTGTCATTTTTCTTTTTTGAGTGGACCTAAATGGTGTTCTCCAAACAATACTTTTGTTTCGGATACAGACCAGTTTTGTTTCACTCCCACCACGTCGACCACCAGCTGCTGTAAAGGCAGAAATACAGTACGTTGACGTATAGCTGACGTACCTGACATGCACAGCAGGGATAAAATGTTATAACCCACCTGGAAATTTTTACATGAAGCATTTTTATTCCAGTCAGGCTTTTAATCCAGTTATGTGTATCCATGTAAACATTGGCTAGTGTGTCAAGAACTGACACTAAAGTATACCTGGAAATGTTTAGCAAAAGGGATTTATATGAGAACACGCCGTGATCCTGCTGAGAAGAACATTAAGAACGTCTGCCAGTCAGTCTACCCCTTACATGACATCCAAACCTTCCTCAGTGAGGCCAGTGACAGAAAGTTAAGAGCTACAGCAGACTTCCACTGTGCAAAGAAGGAGCAACTAGAATGGAGCAGCACATCAGGCAGTCATGCATATTATGAATTTATATCATGGTGGTTTGAAAAGCATGTAAATTATTAAACAGAGCAGGTTGATTGAGTTCAGCTGAGCTAACCATCCACCACATCTCTGCTTCCAAGTCCTTTAAACTGCTCCTCAGATGTAGTTTGTCCTCGGCTCGCTGCATCCAAACACAACAATACCCTCATCAAATGCACAATGACAACTCCTCTTATTTACAGCTGCAGTTCGCACAGTGAGCGGCAAAGTGTGGGTGAGGAAGACAATGGCTGGGGAGGAGGGAGGTGAAGAAAACTGGAGAAAGGAGACGAATGAACAGAGGGAGAGAAGAAGAGAGAGACTGCAAGACTGTCGATCAGAAAAATCTGAAGAATAACCTCCATGTGAATGTCGGCACTTCACTCCAGCGATGGCAAACCAGGACAACGCTTACCGGTAGCAGGTGAGAATTCACACCCGCCTACACCGAGCTCGGGTAAGTACAGCACAGCAGGCTCATTTAGCCCATTTCTCAGGTGTAATGTAGTGTTTACAACTCTCCAGGGATGGGTCTTTCCCCCGGCGGTCCTCTCCTCCAGGGAGGGAAGAGAAAAACAAAAACCAGCCCAGAGAGGTTTGGAAACGTGCTTTCCCTTTCATAAAAAATCCACTGCCATCACAATAATTCACAACTTGGACACTTTCTCATCAGTCAGTCATTTTTCACCATTTTTCTATCGCTGTCATGCACCTTATTTCTGCCACATCACCGCCACTGGTGTCATTATCCACATCATCAGTCACAGCATTATACTCACAGCAAGGACGGACACGCCTATGACAAACAAAGAGAGTCAGGGGACATTTCCTTTTATTATTAAAGAGGGCATCAAGTATGCCTATCCTTTTTATTCTGGGAGTCCACAAGAGGAGCTTAGAATGACTGTTATACTGCAGCAACCTCCCCTAACTTAAAAGCCCACTTCTTTCTGATTGTGAGGCCAAAGGTCATCAGTTAATGTAAAAACTTGTAGATCCAGGCTTCTATTTAAGGAACCTGAACTATAATCAAGACCTCCCACCTTCTTGACTTTTGGTTTCATGAAAATGAACAGAAGAGGTCCCCTTTAAGGCTTCGACACCTATAAACATGTTTTGTTTAACAGCCAATCAGTGACTCAGCCGATCGTTTATTGACATTATCTAACACTGGGTTAATCACCTGTTTAATCAGCAGCAGGACAACAACATCTCCAGCCCACACAACAGTTGTCTGTTTCTTCTATCAAAAATCTTGGGACCAAAACACATTCATAGATTTTCAGGCTGCAGAAATTTGACCTATTGTGTAAACAGGCGAAAAGACAAAGGAGCACGGACGAGTGAGTCAAACAAGGAGTCGAACGCCTCCTTCTCCCTCTGCTCCCTCTCTTTCTCTGCTTGTCTGCACAGAAAACCATCTGTGTTTTCACTCCTGAGCTGCATCTTCCTCACAGCTGCAGGGCTGCACGTTTGTGTCACTGCAACAGCCTGAAGGTCGAGGTGCTGCTCGGGCTAGAGACGCTGTAGGGTTGGTTTGGTGTGACGGCTGTGTGTCATGGAAAGTCATGAAGAGTCATGCAAAAGAGGATAATGAGGACATTTGAAAACTGACTATGAGTCACTGTGAATAATCACTGCAGCTCCGATTTTAAATGAACAGTTTAGTGTGTGACGTATGTTTTGTTATGAGCAGGAATGAACAAATCAAGGAAATTTAAACTTAAAATAAAGAGAGAAATTACTCTGTGCTACCACTTTAGCATACAGTACAAGTGAAACACTAATAGTTACAAGCTAAATATTAATAATCTCATTTGGAAAAGCAATTCATTTAATTTGAATAACTGACAGTATAATATTTAAAATAGGCTGAATCCATTAATTTATCCAGTATCTCCTCAAAAACCATCTGTCATGTCATCATTATTAATGGGTAAATTAATGGATTTTTAAGGTAAAAAAAACCAAACAATAAGTGTCACTGCATGCACTAATTATTGATGCAAAATGAACCAAAAACTGTAACTACAATCCTTTTTTCCACAGTATAGATTACAATACTTAATGAGTGCCTTTGTAGTGTAGTGGTTTACACATTTGCTCAGCAAGCAAACAGTTGCTGGTTTGATTCCAGTCAGTGACACCCCTTTGGGGTGTGTGAGGAAGGGGATTAATTAATAAGTTGTTTCTTGATTTGAATAAGTTGTCAGATTGCAGATCTTGCTGGTCTTGCTAATGTGCATCAACCTCCAAACGGCACAGCCTTCCCAAAACTCCAAGTACTGAGACTGCAAACCTCATTACATCCCAGCAGGAGAGCTTCTGATTTCAAACTTTCACATGATGAGCAGCAGCAAGTGAAGCAGACACATGAATAAACGGCACCTGTGACGTGATCAAACGCTTCCCAGAAAAACATCAAGGCCTGCACAGATGTGACCTCTGCAGCCTCAGCTGTCACAGAAAGATTTCAGCATGTTCAGACAGAAACACGCATAAACATGCATGTACAGAACATCAGCAATCAAACAACTTCTACAATCTATCTGACAGCTGGAGCTTCAAGACAGAAGCTGTTAGGAGTTGCCTAGTTGCACTTCTGCTGCTTCCACACATCTTCCCTGCAGGAGTTTGAGTGGTTTGCGCTTTAGCGGTTTTCTCAGCTGAGAGTTGAAAACCTGAAGCATAAATGTTGCACCAAATCCTCCAACTAAACGATGAGATCGGCCAATTGTTTCTGCCATCTGAAAGAACCTGCGTAGTCCTGAAAGTACTGACTGGTTTACGGTGATGAACTCCAGTACACATAAATGCACTTGTTCACATTGCTGCTAGAAGTCGTTTAAAATTAAAATGCAACTGCAGGTCTTCATAAGCTGCTGCACAAACAACCTGTAGGGTCATTTTTTAAGACTCAAAATGTAAAAAAATGCTGTCTCTCACTTGGCAAATAATATAAAATATTTGACGCTTTTAATTGTAACACAAAAATGAAGCGCTGAAGTGCCAAAAGCTGCAGTTCCTCTAATGCCCAGCAGAGGCTCCAGCAGTGAGTCAGTCCCCATAGACTCCCATGTTAAAATAAACATGTTTACAGCCTGATACAGAAACTGGTTTGGTCTCTGTAGATAATTTCACCCTTCATTACACCTGTACGGGGGGAGAATGTTTTTACAACTCACCTGTTTAAATTGTATTAAGGCTTAAAGTTTGCATTATTAGGGGCGTGGCCTCAGTGACTGACAGGTGGATGGCGTCACAGGCGGCTGTAGCTGCTAGCTGTCTGCTAACTGGACCTCTGGACCGTGTTTGTGCTGTTGGAGCATTTTGGAGCCTTTTTAATGACATTATCTGACCAATAATATGGCTGCTGTGAGGTTCATGGTACTAACAGACCGTCCAAGAAGTCTGAGCTCCAGATTTGGTGAGAGAAATTCTCAGATTTTAATTGGATGTTACTGAACACTAATTAGCAGGTACATGTGTCTGAGTGAGGCTCCCATACAGCCTGTGGATGCAAGCTAGCTAGCATTAGCTGATAACTAAGTACTCCACCTTCTCAACCAAATATGGTCATTTCCGGCTCCAAAAAAACTAGCATGGCACAGCCATAAAGCCACAGTTAGGCTGAGTCCAAAACCAGTGAGTGATGTAGCCGCATCCATCTTTTATATACAGTCTGTGGTTGGTACATGTTCAGCACCAACAGAATCACAACCAGATTAAATGTTGACCAAAGGCAGCTAAAACTGAAACAAGGTAAATATCAGCTATTTTTAATAACGAATGAAAATAGTTAAAAATAATATTCTTGTTTTCCCTGCAAAAACAATGAAAAAATACCAGATTATATATAGTGTAAAATAGTGTAAAAAAAAAAAAAAAGACAAATATCTGCAGATCTCAGCTTGTCAGAGGACAAGTTTTCTGTTTCCATTTGTCATACATCACTGTCATTAGAATATTTCAGGTTTTTGGTCATTCGGTGGAACAAAGATATCACCTTCAGCTCTGCAACATGTTTTTTTTTGGGGGGGGGGTATTTCTGGACATTTTATTGACTGAATAGTTCAGCAATAGTGAAAATAATCAGTAGTTGCAGCCCTGGAAGCAGCAATTTTTTTCACTGTTGATCCTTTTTAAAACCTTGAAGCACATCGGCACATGAGACAGACAATAGCTCAGGCAGGTTTGTGATTTCATAGAGTGGAGGCAGCGAGCTCGGTGAAAACAGCTCATCCTTTGTACGGTGCTGTGACAAACCTCTGCTGTTAGAGCCGCGCTCAGCACAGCCACAGGCGCCTCCTTTGTCTGAATCAAAGTGTCACTAGCAACACAAACATCACTAACTAAAAAAGAACGCCACTGATCACATCTCCGAGCTGAAAACACTCACTTTCATAACGCATGACCCAAATTCTCAGCAAGGTATCATCCTGCCTATTCAGCAAACAACGCAGGGCCACATGACTGCTTTCCAAACATCAGCTCATACCTGATGAGGCTATAAAAATACTACAGGAAGCTTCACTTCATCACCCACATACAACTTTCTCTGGAGCCTTTTGTGTGGCTACAGCCTGAGACAAAGACTGGCCTTCATGTGCGAGCAGAAGATGTCTGAACATTTAGAGAATTTATCAGTGCGCACCTTTCCTCCCTCCATTTCTCCGCTCCTCTCCTCCAACTCCGAGCCATTTCCATAAATTATGGAGGGGAGGCTATATTTGGACTCTGAAGGCAGAGAGAAGGGGCACAGTCTGCTGGTGATGCTTTGTTCAGCTCACATGAAAGCAGCGCACTCACTTTAAAGCTCCCTACATGCTGATGCGTGATTTATTGACAACACGATACATGCGCACATTCATCCTCAGTTCTAATACTAATTAGAGGATGATGGGAAGGGGGTGAGGGACGGGGTGATTAGCAGCTGTAAGTAAGCCCCCCCCCACAAAAAAAAAAACCAAAAAACTAATGAGGCGCCGATAGTTTCTCACAGTTTCTCATCATTTTAGACGGACTCCCTCCTCGCGGGAAGCCCAGCCAGTGGAGGAGGAGAGCAAATTATATGCGAGTCAAGCGGAAACAATTAAGCGTGATGAGACAATAAGCGACCGTTTCTTGTTTATAAGGAGTAAGGACAGTGGAGATCAGCGGCGCGCGCTGTTCCAGCGGCTGGAAACAAAAGACCCGAGCGCAGCAGAAAACTGCTTTCATTTCTTCACTTCACTGACTCCTGGATCTTTTATTTTCAGGATGGGTGGCTATCACTTTAGAGGCAGGGTCAAGGCCGGCGGAGGGAGATTAGGTGGAGGTGGGGAGGGTGGGTGAAAACATGGAAATGAAAAACATCCCGAAGAGCGCACGACTCTCCGCTCCAGCCTGCGCGCGTAACACAGAGACGTGATGGTGTGGGTGTTAATCCCCACTTTAGCAACAAGAGTAACACACACACACACACACACACACACACACACGACACCCCCACTTCCTGCCGGGGTGCGCCTGCACGCTGCTCCCTCTCACCTCCACGATGAACGTCTTCTCCTCCCCGCACACGGAGACAACCCAGAACAAAAGCGGGAAGTAGCAGGTCTTCCAGCAGAACCCCGGGAGCCCCGCTTTCCTCCTCCTGCGCCTCACTCCACCACCTCCTCCTCCCGTCGCCATGGCTGTGTCCCCGAATTCCCCCCCTCCTCCACCTCCGCTTTCCGCCGGTGATTTCCAGGCTCCTGCTCCGCTCGTTTACCGGAGGAAACGGTCCGTGCGCTCCTGCTTCATCCCGGCCACGCTGACTCGTCTCTCCGCCTCTCCGGGCTCACGCACCAGTGGTGCAAACGCGCTGTGGGTTCACTTCACTGAAGGAGCGATCGGACTCATTTAGGTGCAGCGGGAACAGCTGGGGGACGTCTGGCTGCAATAAAGCGCGGATGCTGGTTCGGTCTGTCCGGGTATCAGCGATGAGGAGAAGGGGGAGGGACCGAGAGAGAGAGAGAGAGAGGGAGAGAGCGAGGGAGATGGATGTTGTTGCAGTAGCTATTTGCCGACACTAGGAGCGCTACAGATGCAGAAGACTCATCTTTGTATGTGTTTTATCTCACCCCTCCAGAAGTATGAACGATCATTTTAAACCAGAATAAAATTTAAAAAGGAAAAATAAAATAGAAAAGGACAAATCACTTACTGCTCAGGATAATCTATGTGGATATAGAAGGTTAAAAATAGAGATGCACCAGGTCTATATTTGGACTGGATATAAGTTCAATCCTGAATCAAAAAGCTTGTTTGGATGTTGGGGTTAAAGTGGGCTATTAAAATAAGTAATAAGGACATTTCATGGAAGCTTTACATCTCCAGTTTATCAGATGTTACTTACTGAGCAGTCCTTATGTTTGAAAATAATCTCTCATCTTCTTCTCTTGTCCTCTCTTTCTTATGTCTTTTTCTGTCTCTGAGAGTGAGCTTACCAAACATTAACATTCTCCCAGTACCTGGAGCTTGCAGACAGATGGCGCTGCAAATTACATGCAACTCAAAAACTAGCTAGTAACACTGGCTAGATGCTGAAGCACTGCAGCTTTATTGAGATCTGCAGCATGGATACATGACACATGAGAAGGACAAAAGGATGATGTGTACCAAGAGCCTCTGATTGGATGTTGGAATTACTGAATCATTTCCTGTGTGTGTACTGAACACAGAGATGTTGCTCATATACCAGAGGGGTGTAGCACAAAGTGAGATTAATGGGTTAGCCAGCTATGTTGAGTTTAAAGTCAGAGTTTTTTCAGCATCACCATGGTAACTAATGGTGATCTAAAATCATCTGGAAGCTCCACATTTTCACCATTTCTTTAAATGATTATGCTCTAAGTCTGATACAGATTCTCCACTGAAAGAATACATTTTATATAATGTACTGTGCAAAAGTCTCGAGCCAGCTTCATGTCTTTGTATTTTGGTGAAAAAATGGGAAACAGGTGCAGCGATTTATCAAAATGTGCAAACATACATGGAAATACAGAATTTGTACGATTCTAAGAGCTTGAAAGTCAACATTTGGTGTGAGCACCTTTATTCTTCAGCACTGTCTGAACTCTCTGAGGCAGCTTTCTGTAATGTCTTTAAGTATCTTCAGGAATAGTTCTCCAGGCTTCTTGAAGGACATTCAAAGCTCTTCTTTGGATGTTTCTGCCTTTTGTTCTGTTCTCTGTCAGGATGATCCCACACTGCTTTAATAATGCTGAGGTCCGGGCTCTGGGGAGGCCAATCCATGACTGATAGTGTTCCACTGTGTGTTTTTCTATCCAGATATACTTTTACTGCACTGGCAGTGAGTTTGGGATCATTGTCATGCTGAAAAATGAAGCTGCTGCTAATCAGATGCTTTCCAGATGGTATTACATGGTTGTTCAAAATCTGATGGTACTTTTCTGTGTTCATAATCCATCAATTTTAACAAAGATCTCCAACACCACTGACTGAAATGCAGCCCAAACCATGACAGAGCCTCCACC
>VUQS01042436.1:15114-27794 GCA_015108495.1 Heterochromis multidens
CTAGCAGTGGAAGGAAAGGACTCTGAGGGGACAATTTTCCAGCAGTGGAACCAATGATGAAACAAATGTCAGCAATACAAATTCAGAGCTGCCTGCTGTTATGAATGTTGCATTTTAGATTTCAGTAACACCCATCAAGTACCCCCGAACCCCACCCCTTCAAAAAGAAAAAAAAAAAAAAGGAAAGAAAGAAAATCAAACCAAAGATTAAATTATAGTAATCTGTCACACAGGCAAAAGTAATTGCTACACTCAGCACTCCCTAACGGCAGCAGTCTCCTCCAACAGAACAGTACGGTTCACTCCACTACAGACACTACTCAATGAGCTACCACAACTTACTCTATAATTTTACACATTTATTTCTTACAATTCAATCCCAAAGTGTCATGCTGACCAATTTCTTTCATTTACTACAGCAACACTTCTTTATCATGTAGAAAAACTGAAATGTAGTATTAAAATTGCACTTCTTTTCCTTAGATTAAGATATCTCAGGGATTAAATGTGTAGTTAAACTTCTTTACACTGGCACAAAGGCAAGTTAAGGCCCACTTAAGATCAAAGTAGGCTGTATGTGGCCCATGGTGTAAAATAAGTTTGTCTGCTACCAACATCATGCTGCCAGACGTTATTACACTGGGATGTAGACATGCCCAGAGGTACGACAGGTACCTGCACAATGTTAGGCAAGTAGTTTTAAGGTTATGGCTGATGTTGATGACGATATTTATGGAAAACGGCTGTTATCGATTTTCCCTTTTTGGGCATGAGGCGAGAATTTTAAATACATGTTTTTTTTTAGATTTCTACTGTTGCTGCAGCTGGCTAAGCGGAAGTTTGACTGAAATTCATGGTGGCTCCTTGAGCTTCAACAAGCTGCACTTGCAAACAGACAAAACACAAGTAAAGAAGAAAACACCAAACTGAAACCAGAGGTGCAGCATTTAGGAAAATAAGAAAAGCTGTGAGCAGAAAACACAACCAGATATTAAAACGTGCTGACCATGGTCCAGCAGGGGAGCTTCTGTTGTAGGGATGCATCTTCTCTGCTATATTAACAACTAGGAGAATGCTTTGTCCATCCAGACCGTATAAGTCACCTACCACTGGGAGTAAGTTTGTGACTTGCTCCAGGTGTTTGGTACACAGCTTGATGTCGCTGATGTCAGTGTGTCAATATGACCCCATGGTAATAGAACCAAATTAAACTCAGGTACACGTAGTACGCTTGGTGACGATATATTCAGCCCTGTATGACAAAGAAAATTTCCCCTTGGAAAACATTGGAGTACATCCAGTATCATTCTGAAGAATGACTTCTCCACTTCAATCTGAGCTTTATTTATTTTGCTTAGTGATGAAAAGTACAGATATCAAACAAACTATTGCACCAAGGAGGCGATATGTGCATAGGGTTATTTTTTCTTCTTTCCTGCCATAAGCTAGACAATAATATAATATACACTAAAAAAAATTCTTTAGAGGGAACATATCATGCAGTTTTACAACTGCAGCTACAAGGGAACCTGCATGTTATTGCTTTCCTTTGAGCCAGGGCTAATTATAAAGCTGGAGCAGAAGCAGGTGGAGGGTCCACAGTGTGACGGAGAGATATTTCTTTTCTCCTCAGCAAAACCTGTTGGAGTTCCTGCTGGGCCTTTCGTTCCTGCCTTCTTTCTCCTGCCATCTCCCCCTTCAATTCACCTTTCATTTCCTCCTCCATCCTTCCTTACTTTCCTCCCACCTTTCTTTTATGTCATGTCTCCTCTGTTTTGCTACTTAAAAAAAAAAATCTACCCACATTCTCTCTTATTTCATCCTTCTCTCATTGTTTTGTTCCTTTATACACTGCTTCTTGTTTTGGCTAAGATTTATTTTTTTCCATCCTGAGATTAGGATAGATACCCAAAGACTGTACAATGCAAAAAAAATCCAGTACAAAAACACAGTGCTATCCTTTACTTTTCCTTCTCTTTTGTTCGTTCTTTTTCTTACAGTGAAAACCAGCTGGCTTTAAACTCACCAGCTCATCACAGGAGCTAGACGCCTCATTAGCTGCCGCGGAACACCAGTCATAATGTGGGGAAATAAAATAATAATTAAAACGAAAACATAACAGCATAAACACGGTGCTCCAGACTAATTAGGAGGTGAGAGCTGTTTAATGGGTCAGGATAAGAGGAAAGGAAGCTGTGGTGAGGGACAGACAAGAAGTTTCTTTGTGTTGGTGTGAACTGTTAGGCATTGCTGCTTGTAATTACACAGAGATAATGCTGCACTACAAAGATCACGTTGTATGTTCAAAGCAGAATCTCCAGCAGTGGAATATTTACAATTTTGGCTGACTTTAAGTTTCAGTCCTCTAACAAGGGAATTGCATGTTAGGAGTGAGAACGCAACCGGGGAATACAAGCCCTCAGAAGGTTTATTGGTGTGAATATGTAGACATCCAATAGCCTGCAGCTACTCATGCACAGGACAACTGAAAAAAATTAAAGGTAGCAAACCACTGGAATAAGCTTTTTAGAATGGATGACAGCCACTATATCTATATACCTGTTTCCAAAAATGCTTAGATGCTTTATAAAAAGTAAATTTAAAAAACTCAATACAATGATTTCCAAACCATACAATTGAATTAACTGAATTTAATTGACTTGAAGGCATTTAGTCTGAGATATTTGATTATTTTTTGAAAAACAGAATTTTGAATTTGATGCCAAAACCAAATTATTTCAAAAAAAGTTGGGGCACGAACAAAAAAAAGAGCCTAAAAAAGTTGTGTAATGCTGAGAACAAACATGGTCCATCACTGCATCTGTGGAGTGGACTGAGGTGAAGTGGATAACTGTCCTGTGGTCAGAACAATAAAAATGTGAAATTCTTAACAGTTCTTAACTGCCCCCCTTTTGTTGCCAAAACAGCCCTGACCTATCGAGGCATGGACTCCACTAGACTCCTGAAGGTGTGCTGTGGTATCTGCACCAAGATGTTAGCAACAGATCCTGTAAGTCCTGTAAGTTGTCAGGTGGGGTCTCCATGGATCAGACTTGTTTGTCCAGCACATTCCACAGACACTCGTTTGGATTGAGATTTGGGGAATTTGGAGGCCAACATCTCAAACTCGTTGTTGTGCTCCTCAAACCATTCCTGAACCATTTTTTCTTTGTGGCAGGGCGCATTATCCTGCTGAAAGAGATCAGAGCCATCAAGGAATACCGTTTCCATGAAAGGTGGTACGTGTCAAAGTAACATCCACATTGTCCAAAGCATCACACTGCCTCCACCGGCTTGCCTTCTTCTCATAGTGCATCCTGGTGCCAGGTGTTCCCAAGTAAGTGGCGTACACGCACCCGCCCATCCAGTTCTGATGCTCACGTGCCCATTGTTGGCATTTTTGTCGGTGGACAGGAGTCAGCATGGGCACCCTGATTGGTCTGTGGCTATGAAGCCTCATACACAACAAACTGTGATGCACTGTGTATTCTGACACCTTTCTATCAGAACCAGCATTAACTTTTTCAGCAATTTGAGCTACAGTAGCTCGTCTGTTGGATCGGACCACACGGGCCAGGCTTCACTCCCCATGTGCATCATTGAGCCTTTGCCGCCCATGACCCTGTCGCTGGTTCACCATTGTTCCTTCCTTGGACCACTTTTGATAGATACTGACCACTGCAGACCAGGAACACCCCACAAGAGCTGCAGTTTTGGAGATGCTCTGACCCAGTCGTCTAGCCATCACAGTTTGGCCCTAAACAAACTCGCTTAAATCCTTACGCTTGCCCATTTTTCCTGCTTCTAACACATCAACTTTGAGGGCAAAATGTTCACTTGCTCCCTAATATATCCCACCCACTAACAGGTGCCATGATGAAGAGATAATCAGTGTTATTCACTTCACCTGTCAGTGCTTATAATGTTATGTCTGGGCATATGCTGCCATCCAGATAACGTTGGGCTTGCTTATTCAGCCAGATGAGCCCAATCACATCCTGCTAGTATCACAGCAGTGTGACTCTATAGTAAAGAATCCAGGTGTTAAACTGTCCTGCCTGTAGTCCAGACCTATCACTCACTAAAAGCATTTGGAGCAATTTAAAATGAAAATGTGACAAATGTGTGAGGCCCTAAACAGCTGAAATCCTTCATCTAGTACAAAACATTGGGAAACATTTAATTTAAAGAACTAGTCAGATTTGTGTAAATTTCAGCAAGATCTACAATCACAGTCACTACAGAATCAAGGTTTGCAGTTGTTTGTAAAACTGACTGCATTATCAGCACACGTGTGAATTAATGTGGATGAAAAATTTAAAGGAAGATTAAATGGATTGGTTCTTATATAGTTCTTTTCTACTCTGAGTACTCAAAGCGCTTTTTACTACAAGCCTCATGCACCCAATCATTTTCTATACCTAAGCACCTTGCTAACATTCACATACACACTCACACTCTGATGGATGCATTGGGGGCAAACTGGGGTTCAGCATCTTGCCCAAGGATACTTCGACAAACTGGACTAGCCAGGGATCGAGCCACTGACCTTCCCATTGGTAGATAACCTGCTCTACCGCTTGAGCCACAGCCAGCCAGATTAAGCAAAGTCTTTTCATGTATTCATTTTTGTGCATCAGTTTTAGGACAGTAAAGGTCTTTTCCCAGGGTGAATGAGGAGGTCACTGTGTTTCTGCAGGACGAGCTAAAAATGGTCCACATCATGTGTTTTATCAATGTCTGGAAAGCTTAGCTGAGAACACTATTTCAAATAGATTCGGCCATCACTTGCCAAGACTATTGCTTGCATAAGCAGGCTATAGCTGAAACGCCAGTGAAGCTGTGTGCAGTTCAAAGCCCTTCCTCCTATGACCTCATCACCCCTTTCAGATTTCTAAGCCTCTTTGAAAATCCCCACATCTCTTAACTGCGCTGTCTGCTGCCTCCTCCAGCCTGATGCTCAGCCTAAATGGGAGTAGATGAAGAGGGAAAAGGGCAGGGAAGAACAGCTGGGCCAGTTTCAAGTTCTGTGTAGTAAACTGCCTTGGCTGGTTAAAAAAAAACAAAAAAACAAAAAAACTGTACAGACTAATTGCTTGGTCACTGGAGAGGGTGATGGAAATCTGTTACTGTAAAGCAACGAAGACAGAACAGGTTGGCAAGCAACAAAAACAAAGAACACATCTCTTTTCAATCTGGCCCTGTCGCTGGAATGAAATGGCAACATTACATAACATGAGCTGCGAGCTATGAGCAGCCGCAGCCAATGGTGGCGGCCGTTTGCTTCCAGTTCCCAAGGGAAGGTGAGGGGGGTTGCTAAGTAACAAGCCTTGTTGACCCAGCCCCTTGTGGCAATGTTTTCTTCCTAGTTGACAGAGCCTGAGCTCCCTGAGCTACTCTATTCAGAGATGCCAGCAGCACATGATGGAGAGGGAGACAAAGGCTGTGAGAGGAGGAGGAGGAGGAGAGGGGAGAGATGAAGGGGTTGGAAGGAATGTGGAGGAAAGAGAGGAAATATGAAAAAAAGAGTGACGGGAAAAGAGGACAGCAGTAGAGTGAAGCAATAACGGGAAGAGATGAGGAAAGAGAAAGCAGGCAGAGATTTGCAGGACTCGAGGGAATGATGCATAAAGTGAAATGAAGAAAGAAGAGTGGGAGATTTTAAAAAGCAGACGATTTGCTGGTTTAGCATGTTTTTCAAGTTTTAGCCGCAGCTTACAGTTTCAGTGTTATCCTTAATTTCCTAAACTTGGAAGCTCATTGTTAATACCACAAGACAGTACCATCCAACAGTTTTATTTGAAAACATGACAAATTTAGTTGAAAGGGTTTTTTTTTTTTCCCCACGTTAAATAATTTCACTTTATTTCTATTAAGTCTTCACATTTGGGGCTCAAACCAGCATGCATTCTTAACAGCATGCCACAAGTGGCAATGACTGTGTTTACCACTGGTGTCTTATTAGAAATGTTCTATATAACAACAATGTAATCATTGTTAAATGATCTTGAATATTACAATTGTGTTTTTTTTTTCCTTCTACACCCACCAACAAATCTGCAGGTAAAAAGTGACCACCCACCCACCAACTACTGGTGGACACCAATAGGAAGTGTCGTGGGCAGCGGTTTATCTGCAGCACATTGTGCAGACCTCTTTTATACAGTGGGGGAAATAATTATTTGATCCTCTGCTGAATTTGTAAGTTTGCTTACTTTCAAAGAAATGAAAAATCCATAAAAAACACATTACATAAAAGTTATGAATTTATTTGCATGCCATTGAGTGAAATACGTATTTGATCCCCTACAACCCAGCCAGAATTCTGGCTCCCACACCCATGTGGCACACAGATCACAAATAGTCAATCAATTACAGATACTCGTTATGTGTATAAAGCACACCTGTCCACAAAATCAAATTCATCCATTCCAACCTCGCAACCACCATGGGAAAGATCAAAGAACGTCAGGGACAAGATTGTAGACCTGCATGAGGCTGGAATGGACTACAAGACCATCAGCAAGAAGCTTGGTGAGAAGGTGACAACTGCGATTATTCTGAAATGGAAGAAATATAAAATGACCATCAGTTGCCCTCGGTCTGGAGCTCCTCATGAGGTGAGGATGATCATGAGAAAGGTGGTGGATCAGCCCAGGACTACACAGGAGAAGCTTGTCAATGATCTGAGGGCAGTTGGGACCACAGTCACCAAGAACACCATTGGTAACACACTACACTGTAATGGATTGAAATCTAGCAATATCCGCAAGGCCCCCTGCTCAAGAAGGTACATGTACAGGCCCGTCTTAAGTTTCCCAGAGAATATCTAAATGATTCAGGGAAGGCTTGGGAGAAAGTGCTGTGGTCAGATGAAACCAAAATCAAGCTCTTTGACATCAACTCTTTGGCCATGTTTGGAGGAAGAGAAATGCTGAGAATGACACAAAAAACACCATCCCCACAGTCAAGCATGGAGGTGGAAACATTATGCTTTGGAGCTGTTTTTCTGCCAAGGGTACAGGACAACTTCACCACATTGAGGGGCCAATGTACTGTAAAATCTTTGATAAGAACCTCCTTCCCTCATCCAGAACACTGAAGATGGGTCGTGTACGAGTCTCCCAGCATGACAATGACTAACCTAAAGGATTTAAAGAGTTTCTATAAAGGGGAGTGGGCCAAAATCCCTCCTAAGATATGTGCAAACCCAGTGACCAACTACAAGAAACGTCTTACCGCTGTGCTTGCAAACAAAGGTTTTTCCACCAAGTACTAAGTCATGTTTTGTTTGGGGATCAAATACTTATTTCAAATCAATTTATAACTTTTATGTAATGTGTTTTTTCTGGATTTTTTGTTGATATTCTGTCTCTCTCCATACAAACTACCATAAAAATTAGAGACTGTTTATTTCTTTCTTTACAAAGTCGTCAGGGGATCAAATAATTATTTCTCTCACTATATACAGTCTATGTGACAGCAAAATGCCACGGGCGAGTTGCTGTTGACTTAAAATCATGTGTGCACACTCACTACTTAAAGTTTGATTTGAGCCAGTCTTCAGAGCTACATCTCACCAGGCAACATCTTTTTTTTGCCATTGTGTCTCTTAATGGCAACATTGTGGATCTTATAACCTGGGATATTACTCAACAATTATCAACTAGACAAGAAGTGAGGAGATGGAGCTGCCAGGAGCAGAGAAGCAGTGCTCAAAAACCAGGTATTTTCTGACAGAGGAGCACACTTTTTTACTTATGATTCCACTGACAGAATTTCTCATCGCATAATCCTGTAAATGGTCCAACTGTCCGTCAGCTGATCTCATCTATAAGAAAATAACTGAATTTTTACTTCCCAATCCCTGCACACCAAGGCAAACTCCTGCTGCTTTTCTACAGAGTGGTAAAAAAGAGGAGCATGGAAAAAGTGGTGAAAAGAGAGAAATAAATTAAATAAGAAATGAGAATGACAGGGGATTAAAAGACTGTTAGGGATGTGTAAAATGAGATATGGAAAAAAGTAAGGATGATGAAGTCAAGAAAGCTAAATTTAAGACTTTGAAACTTGTAACGCTACCCTTGACTGAAATGAAGTCCAATTTAAATCAAATTAAGAATCAAAGCAGAAGAGACTGCCCCATTTCTGAATGGAAAGCTATGAAGCTATAAATGGTCAGAATGAGGACATCTGGAAACTAACTGTTCAAAGCCAAGAAGTCTAACTGGGTTTAGTAAAGCAGATAGGACACATTAGTCAAAGTAAACTCATTCTGTGTGGACTGATCGGCAACTGGCCAACAGAAGCCCATCACTGCAGTGTGAGAAAATAAAATACCCCTGAAGCTGCTGTTTAAGACATTTTTATGTTCAAGTTTAAGCCTATATTTATTTTAAGAGCCTGTCAGAATTTTTTAGAGGCAGTCAACACCTTGGGAGGAAGAAACAGAGTGAAGGTGGAATAAGAAGGAAAGGGCAAACAAAGACACAGAGAGGTTCACCTCTCACATGGCCTGAGAGGAGATTTATTTATTGCTGCCTACTGCGCAGAAATCAGCAATCAGCTTTTATTGGCTGAGCAGAAGAGCCTGACACAGACTTACAATCTGTCTGTTACAATCACAGGTTTGTGATAGTTTGGTTATTGCCAATCAAACCCATAAAAAGAACAAAACCAACAATAAATGAATCCAACCAACAACTGCGTGGGTATACCGATTTATGTTATTCCTCTGAGTAATTCAGGGTTTCTGCAGTGTTACATTGTTTCAGTATCACAATGCATCTGCATCTGAAAATACACTACTCGAAAAAAATTACAGAAACACTCTGAAAACAGATCAGATCTCAACGGGAAAAAAATCATGCTGGATATCTATACTGATATGGACTGGGTAATGTGTTTGGAATGAAAGGATGCCACATCGTTTGATGGAAATTAAAATTATCAACCTACAGAGGGTTGAATTCAAAGACACTCCGGAAATCAAAGTGAAAAAATGATGCGGCAGGCTAGTCCATTTTGCTGAAATTTCATGTCAACAACTGAAAATGGTACTCAGTGGCCCCCATGTGCTTGTATGCATGCCTGACAACACTGGGGCATGCTCCTAATGAAATGACGAATGGTGTCCTCAGCGATCTCCTCCCAGATCTGGACCAGGGCCTCACTGAGCTCCTGGACAGTCTGAGGTGCAACCTGGCAGCGTCAGATGAACCGAAACATAATGTCCCAGAGGTGTTCTATTGTATTTAGGTCAGTGGTCAATGGTATCAGTTCCTTCATCCTCCAGGAACTGCCTGTATACTCTCACCACATGATGCCGGGCATTGTCATGCACCAGGAGGAACCCAGGACTCACTGCACCAGCGTAGGGTCTGACAATAGGTCCAAGGATTTCATCCCGATACCTAATGGCAGTCAGGGTGACAGCATAACGTTCTCCACAGCTTCTCCAGACCCTCTCATTGTCTGTCACATGTGCACAAGGTGAACTTCCTCTCATCTGTGAGAACCACAGGGCGCCAGTGGTGGACCTGCCATGGTGCCGGGTCAGTGAGCACAGAGCCCACTAGAGGACGTTGGACCTCATGAAGTCTGTTTCTGATTGTCTGGTCAGAGACATTCACGCTAGTGGCCTGCAAGAGGTCATTTTGTAGGGCTCTGGCAGTGCTCAGGCTGTTCTTCCTTGCACAAAGGAGCAGATACCGGTCCTGCTGATGGGTTAAGGGCCTTCTATGGCTTTGTTCAGCTCTCCTAGAGTAACTGCCTGTCTCCTGGAATTTCCTCCATGCTCCTGAGACTGTGCTGGAAGACACAGCAAACCTTCTGGCAATGACACGTACTGATGTGCCATCCTGGAGAAGTTGGACTACCTGTGCAACTTCTGTAGGGTCCAGGTATCGCCTCATGCTACCTGTAGTGACACTGACCCTAGCCAAATGCAAAACTGGTGTAAAACAGTCAGATGAGGAGGGAAAAATATCAGTGGCCTCCACCTGTAAAACCATTCCTGTTTTGGGGGTTGTCTCATTGTTGTCCCTCATTGTTGCACCTGTTATTTATTTCATTAACACCAAAGCAGCTGAAACTGATTAACAACTCCCTCTGCTACTTAACTGACTTGATGTTATACTCACATTGAAAAGTATTCCTTTAATTTTTTTGAGCAGTGCATTTTCCATGATATCAGTTGATACTAGCTTTTATAAAGTCTCAAGTAGTTTTAACAACAAGCTTCAGACTACAGTAAGTATATCCTCAGTTTGAAGCAACAAGCATTGGACAGAGCTTTGGTCAGGGCAGAAAAAATGAATTGCCTTGTAGCCTTTTTCACCCTCACAAGCTATAGTGATCACCTTGAATTCACAAATAATGGCCGGAACCTCTGCTTTACTGAGGTTAGTGACACATTTATCATAATATGTAATAGGAAATTCAATTGAGAAACCATTTATGACAAACCATGTGAAAAAAATACGATAAATCCAGGTACTTTCTCATACTGATGCAGAAATTCAATTTGCCATAAAGCTTTCCTGCACACTGATTTGCAACATCACCCACAGTGCAGTACAACTAGGAGATAATCATTTGACAGCACTGGTTGTCATCCCCCCCAAAATTTTGTGCAATTGTTTGATGTTTTAGTTGCAAGCCTTGTTGTTGACTAACCGGCTTCCTCGTTTGTTCGCACAGACTACACAGGAAAAGCATATCCAGGGTTTTATGAAGTAAAGCAAGCAACAGCAGTGATGACAGCACTGGACCATCAATCTGTTTGCTTCATCCACCTTCACTGTAAGGAATATCAAGGCCACTCTTCTCCTTGAAAGTGCTCTTTGTTTGTAAATGTCAGCTTTTTTTTTGTTCTTATTCACAGAGCACAGATCATTCTTTGTGTGAGCCGCTTTGGCAAGCAAACAAAGTGTGTGTAAAGCAAAGGAAGACTCTGAACCTGAGCAAGTGTCTTTAAAAAGTAAATGTGAGGAGTAAGTTATCTGTCTGAGTGACTGACATGGTGACTGAGGTCTCATGCATTTTAAGAGCAGAAGGGTGAGTGAGGGTTTTAGTAAACGAGGGGAAGCAGAGTGCCGGAGAGGAAGAGCAGATGTGGTGAAGATGAATGGAAGCTTACCTGCTCCACGGCCAGCTTTTTGTTGGGCTGTCCACTGATGAATGGCTGCAGCCTGCAACACAGACGGCAACACATCATCACACTTAGCATTCTAAATTTTCTTTAGTTCATTTGTTTCATTGCTGTTTAAGATAACAGTCCTACTTTGCTACAGTCATACACAACCTTTAGTTGTTTAGTTGTTTAAATATTAGCCTATATTTTTGTCTGGCTAAATTTCTATTATTTCTATTGACAGTTAACACTGAGCTTCATGTTAAACTCAGTCCAGTCAGTTGTAGTAGTGAATTGAATGAAGTAGTTTAGAAAGCATACCATAATGAAGCTTATGTGTAAGTTCAATAAGAAAGATCTATAATCACTCATCTGCCGGCTTTCCGGGCGTTAGGCCACCTGTCTGTTGTTTACATCACTACCTCTTTCCCATGCTGTCAATCTCAATACTGACATCATTACTCTAGTCCAATAACCTTCTTGCCCGCCTTCTTTGAATCAATCAGCCTCCACTCTGCATGGTTTAAATCTGTGCTCTCCGTCATTCTCCCTTTCAGACTCGCATTCGTGCAACCCACCTCCTCCCCATCTCCTCCTCTCAGACACCTCCGTCAGAGCTCCATCCAAGCCTCAATCTTCATCTCCACCACCACCACCAGCGTCTAGACTCGATACAATACATCACCACTGGGATTCCGTTCTGCCATGATGGGTCATCGGAGTCTAATCGCCAAACACATTAATTTCTCTGTCTCAATAAATCATGTTCAATTCTTCCAAGGCATCTCTTCTTATTAAACTAATTTTATAAAGCCATGAATCACTGCATGGGCTCAGGAACACTTCCAGAAAACACTGTCTATGAACATAGTTCACCATGCCATCTACAAACGCAGGTTAAAGTACTATCTTACAAAGAAGAACCCATATGTGAACAAGATCCAGAAACGCCGCGTCTTCTCTGGGCCAAAGCTCATTTAAAATGGAATGAGGCAAAGTGGAAAACTGTTCTGTGGCCAGAGGAGTTGAAATTTGAAATTCTTTTTGGAAAACATGGACGCCGCATCCTCCGGAGTTTGCGTTAGTGCTAAACCACATACTTCATCTATTACAACAGCATGGCTTCGTAGTAGAAGAGTCCGGGTACTGAACTGGCCTGCCTGCAGTCATCGAAAACATTTGGCGCAACATGAAAAGAAAATACAAGACCCACGACTGTTGAGCAGCTAGAATCCTATATCAAACAAGAATGAGTTATATCATTCCTCTCCCAAAAGTCCACCAACTGGTCTCCTCAGTTCTCAGACGTTTACGGATTGTTGTTAAAAGCAGAGTGGATTCTACACAGTGGTAAATATGGCCCTGTCCCAACTTTTTTGACATGTGTTGCTACCATCAAATTCAAAATTTTTTCTTAAAATGGTACATTTTCTTACTTAAAACATTTGATATGTTTTCTATGTTCTGTTGTGAATAAAATATGGGTTTATGTTATTTAATATACTGCTGGATAGCTTTATCTATAATAATACAGAACAACCCCATG